>SPJY01032824.1:2118880-2218946 GCA_005191435.1 Raddia distichophylla
GGTAAGAAACTTCTCTTTTATTACTTTCTAATTGGTGTACTATGCTGACTATTTTTGGTTTTTTTGGATGGCTTATATGAACTGTAGCTTGCTAATTTTTCTTTCCTACTGTGAGGTGCAAGACTCTCGTGCGCTAGTGTGCATTTTGCGGTGTTTTGGTGATGTTTTTGATTGACTAAACTAAGTGTAGAAAACCTGAGCCTTGGGTATTTAAATGGTGGGCGGCGAAGACCGTCTAACAGAGGATGGGTTGAGCCAGCCACACCCGCAGGGGTATCACCCGGACTGTTATTTGCCTTATACGGCAAGAAAATGATAACAAAAAAGTTTGTCACTAATGCGGAAGATGCAATTGTAAACCCGGATAACTACCTGTCCGAAAAATAAGGAAAGAAATAGGAATTTGAAGAACCGAGCTAGGTGGATAGAGGGGGGTGAATAGATGCCAAAAATTTTTTATGACGTTTTCACCAAAAACCCGAACAACTTGAGAACTATGTGTACCCTTCATTTGGGTGCATGAGAGTCATGAAATATTTGAGATCTCGAAATCACAATCCTGTTTGTCAAGTGTTTAAATTAAGAAAATAAATTAAAACCTTACTTTTGAGAAAGAGATAAAGTCAAAACACCAAAGTCACTTCACCAAAAGTAAATGGCAGATATCAGAAAATTGTCTTGTAAAAAGAGAGTGGTTCTTGCTGTTGTAAGGCACACGAAATTTTTAAACTTTTTCTATACCCATTTAGGTGAGTCATGATGGTCTCCTCCAAATTTCGGCATCAAACTCTATCTCTAGAAAATAAGAAAAATCGTGCAACAAAAACTGTCAGAAACTTGAGACTGCAAGTTTGGGGCTCAGTATTCACTTTATAACTAACAAACGGGGGCACTAGTGGACTTAAAATTTGTACTAGAGATGGGTATGTGAGTCATGCATCTTTTCCAACTAGAACCATCCCAAAATGATTTTTCTAGATTTTGCTAATAATAAAATACTAACTGTTGCGCGGAGAAAAGTTTCTAAGCAATTTGTAACAAGTCAAGAACTTGATCTCTTGCCTCTTATATGGCTGCAAATAGTGTGTCAAATCTTATTAGCAAACTCAATACATCATAGACCACTAAGAACAAGCAAGAAATCAACAAGATTCATCTCTAAATAAGTGCTCCAAAAAGAAAAACAAAATTAAGAAGAAATAAGAGCAAATCAACACAAGATATTCATGTGGAAAATGGATTTCATTGCATAAAAGTTGGTGGAATACAAGCTACACTCCTTGTGACCACAAGCACTTTAAATGTCACCCAAAACACACCCAACTCATCATGTCTATTTTGGAAATTTTCAGCTGTAAGTGGATGAAGGGAATGGATACCCCATGCCCTCCTTATATAGCCTAAGGGTAAAATGCAATAAACCCTATAGCTCATCTCCACCCTTCATTTGAGGCTGAGTGGTATACAACTTACAGACTATAAGACACACTCGCGAGAGGAAATATTCTCCACGTATTCATTCAGGAAATATCTTCGCAGCATTCTCAGTCGCCAGCCCTTGCTTGGGCCCACTGGTTAGGTTAACTTCGCCACTAAGTAACCGACGCACCAGCCTCCAGATGTCTCGAATTCCTTGCTATGACGAAACTTCTCTAGTACACCACCTCATGTGACCGCCAGATCATCGAACCCCGTCGCCTGCCTCCAGACTCACCAGCTTGCAGCTGTCCCCGTGAAGCGCCAACCACGCACCCGCTGATACCTGCATCACTGAGGTGAACATTCACAAAAGCAACACACCATACCTCTCCTGCAAGTTTAGTCCATCATAAAATTAACATCATAATCCATTCATGACAACACAATTATCAAGCCCAAACACACCACGTGTCAGCTTAACAAATTCCACTAGAACACGTCTGTTCAAAACTATTACCTAGCACAAGCTCAGCGCAATGGTCTGATTCCAATTTCACGACAATTTCCACAAATGCACAATGAAATTTTTTTCAAAACGCTTCAAATTCCATCTTGTCACATATATTCATAATCAAACCGGGGTACCCTCCACATGGGTCTCAACACTCGCCCTTGATGAATATATTGACAAACCCTCAAAAAATATTTTGAAGTTTTTGTATTTATCGAACAAAGCATGATGGAAATGTCGAATCATGCTTGGACCAAAAGATAGGAACACATGTGTTAAGTCAAAGCTTCCCAAAAAAAAATCTCCCCTTTTTTGAGAAATGCATGTTGATGTCTTTTTGAATTCTCCCTTTTAGGCAATATAGACGTTAATAAATTCGATGGAACAAGCACAAGGTATGATGCAAATGCAAATGCAAATACTAGGAAGCTTCGAAAATTAATCATTTAAATGTTAAGCACATGGCAAATATGCTCGAAGCAATGCAATTTTAGTTCGGTGCTCATAAGTTTAAGAAATTCTAGTAAATCGATTTTTATAGTGAAAGATGTGGCTAAAAAATCACAATCCAAATGTCACGGCCTAACAAGGCATCAAGTCGGCTTCGATAGAACACCACATGCAACCTTTTGAAAGCAATGTAGCTTTAAATCGACAGCTTAACTAACTAGCATTTTCTCTTTATTTTCTTTATTTAAATTTTTTTCGAACACTTATGAATGACTCCATAGGTTTAAAGAGAGCAATTTCTAGCAAATCACATCCCAAGAGTCACTGGAAATGGCCTCCTAGGTCACTCTGTTCCTGTGTGTGTTTTTGCATTTTGGATTGAATTTAGAGGGGAGAGCCTCTAGCATTAATGCTCAGCAATGCCCAGCATTACACCGAAGGAATCACACGTCTTGGCTCTCTGATTCCCTTTCAAGTTCATGCATCTCACATGCAAAAGAAAGGTTTGTCATGAAGGATACCTGGTGAAAACTCTCCAAAATTTGAAAGATTTGGCCAACAAAAGATTTCATCAAGTTGTAAGGATCACTGAAAGAAGATTGCAAGCGCCTCATCGAGCAACAACATTTAAAAAGTGAAAATCTTATGCCACATAAAAAGTTTGAAAAAATCAAAAGCAATGTTATTTTTGGACTAGACACCAATTGAACGAGCTAGCATAAGCTGAAATGATTGTAATGCATGTAGCCTAAGCTCCCCGTGACTATAGGCTACGTGTTCAGGAAGGAATGATTGTAATCCTAGATAACTAGGTGTTCAGGAAGGAATGATAGAAATATGAATTCTACCTCGTAACCGACCAGGACTTTACCATTTAACCCTGACCCCACTATATAAGGCGGGCAGGGGACCCTAGTTCGGGAAATCCATCTAGGGACAAAAACACAAAATACCAGATTATTAGATCACCATCATAATCCAAGAATACTGGACTAGGGTATTACCACCACTGCGAGGGCCTAAACCTGTATAATCCCTTTTCTTGTGTTACCATCGAGTTTGGATCCAACGAGTAGCCCCATATATATTATTACCGACAACACCCCCTGGTTAACATATGTCGACAAAACCCTTGTGCGGTGTTACCGTCGAGTTTGGATCCAGTGCATAGCCCCACAAACATTATTGCCGACAACAAAGCTCGATAGCTCATCTAACTGTCCCCACTCTATCTCTTTCGAGTTCTCACTTGGGTAAGTTCTTTGAAGGACCGAGAACGGCGACTAGAGGGGGGGGGGGGGGAAAAAAAAAGAGGAATACAAACTATGGTGTCATAATGACTGCCAATTTGACGAGGTTGTCAGTTATCAAATTGGGAACATGTAGTTTTATTGATACTCACTGTACTTGCTGTCTCTGTTGATTTTGTAAAAGTTATTTGCATTATTTTAGATTTTCCATATTTTGTTCGACAACTCTCCAGTTTTTAGTTAAAAATTTGTGACATTGAATTTGGATGTCTCTAAGACTGTGTACGGTATGGATGGTGGACTATTGAATTGTTCTTCATATATCTTTTCAGGATTCACGTTTCGCTCTACATGTCTTATTCGGTCATGCAAGTTGATGGATTTTTATGTTGTGGGGTCAGCGACACCCTATTTTCTATATGTACATATTATATCCAGATTGCACATTTTCTTTTTCCAAGTCAATTGTATCGCTAAATTGGTTTGCATGCCTAATACATAATTTTCATCTGGCTAGGTTTTGCTAGGTTCTTTTACGAAGAGTTTGTCACAGATTTATGTTACTAGGCGGATGACATTCTATTCTTTCTAACTTCCATATGGAATCTTTCATGTCATTGTACAGTATATGTTTTAGTCTATTCAATACCAAACATGTATTTTTTTGCTTGGTTATTCCTGATCTTTGATGATTACCGGTTTTTCCGTGTACGTTGCAGATGGCTCTACTTGGGCCCTTGATTCTTTAGTGTTGTTCTAGACATTGGGTTATTGTGGTCGGATGAATGATGCCCTTTTTAGCCCGTGACATGCAAAACATTGAATTCTATATTTTACCTTTCTTGCTCCATCATTGTGCTTCTCTTCATTTGAATGTGTTGTGCTTACTGTTTTTTAATACGGTGCCTGCTTGCTTGATTATCCGTACATATGTTCTTTTTGACATGGGACAATGCCCACAGCCAATATTGAGAGTTATCTATTGGTTTACGTACATGAAAGGCCAATAGTTCATTCTATGTATGGATAGCCTGAAATATTACGTGGCTTGATTTCTTATGCATGGTCAGTTTCTCTTTCCTATTGCCGCCTTTTTTAGTTGTTTTCCTTCATTATTTTTTTACATCTTTTTTATAAACACGCCTAGATATGAGCGAGCACACGGGGCTTCACCCACGCGCGAAGCGCATGAGCTCCGCTAGTTATATACATATGGGCGTAGCAAGCACACTCTCTGCGCGACCACACGACAGAAAAGAATAGAAATTAAGTAGACATCATTTTTGTATTTCATACTTTTAAGTCAATTATTAATTACTCTTTGGCTTCTATATGTATGGATAAAGGAGTTGTTTTACATTTCTATGTAAAGTGATGTACATTACGTTCTATTATATTTCAACGAATAAGATTCATTTTTTGATTATTGCCCATATTTAGAGTTGTTCAAGATAAATTTTAGAAAATTATGTGTGACAACTATATTATCTATAAAAAAATATAATTATATACACATGCATTTAATAATGTTGCAATAGACTGTTTAAGTGATGCTGTCAGATACTACCAATTTAATGTGTACATGTGATGCTAAATTCATGTTGCTAGCTAGCAACACATATAAACATATCGCACTATATAATTTTGTGATGCAACATACAACTAGCAACACCACATATAACAACACTTGCGTTATGTGATGCTGCATCATGATTTCTGCTTGGTCATATTTTTAGGGAACCAGTGCATTTAGTTGTAAGTTACTACTAGGGCTAGATCTTGTGCATTAGAGCATCTCCACTAGTATTTCTAAATACAGTACTATTTACTGCACACTATATTTATATCTCTATAAAATTCCTTTCACAATATATACTACACCTGATTTTTTTTTCTCAACCACACACTCTATTACTACATATTTTGTTTTACAGTTTTCTTTATAAATGCTCTCGATACATGTCGCAGTCTGACGAGCCCAGAAAATAGGGTCTTCGATTTTTTTTTTTTTTGGCACACCAAACACTAGCGCTTCATTCTTTCGTTTCACATGATCATCTCAAACACTCCGACAATCCCTCTAGCTGAAAGTAATAGTTAAATCTTTTTTTATCAGAAGATATTGACAGGCAGCACGACTAAGGACTGGCGTTGTGTTATGTATTTCTTTGCACTGTCTCGCTGCAGGCTGTCTCGCTTATCCCAATCTCCGCATTCACCGATCGAATTCTACTGTCGACTCTACGTGGTCGGGTTGGCACCTGCTAGGCTCCAACGTGGGTCAAAGTAAAACACGAATTCCGAGGTCGCCGCCTCTGCAATGTCAACACATGCAACAATATTTTTCCCATTCATGCATTGATTTCAGAATGTACAGCAATGCAGTTAGCCCGGTCGTCGTTTACTACACCGTACGTACGTTTAAAGAACTAAAGATAATTAAACATGCATGCTTTATTTTTTGTTTGCATAACTACCGATTACCTCGTGGTGGTCTTTTCGTCGTAACACGCCCTCTCTCTTTTTTTTTTCTTTTTTTGCTCAGAGTCAACTAAACTGAACTGAACAGCTTGAGATGTAGTATTAGTTTTGTACAAGTCATATATACCATAACACGTTGTAGTTATTTCTCCAAAACATAATATAGTTTTTCCCAAAAATCTAAAAAATAAAATATATTTTCTTCTTTGTCGAGGCTTTTCTTTTGAGCTCTCAAATTTTCAGCTTATAAGCCGATCAAAATTTTAAGTCGAATCAAACAGGAAACCCCGGCCATACCAGTTTTTCACTTTTTTTTTAAAGATGTTTGGCCGGTTGCTTGACGTAGATGCATTTGTCAATTAGATGTGTTAATAAAGTAGTTAGGGACCTGGAGTTATAAGGGAAAATCATAATACTATATAAATTGTTTATAATAGTTGTCATGTCTTCTATTTGCTGATGTGGATGAAAGAGAGAAATTCTTTACACATTTTTTTGTAGTCGATTATAGTATAGAAACAAAGTGATTGTACATAGGGCGGAGCTGTTTATAAAAATAGATAACCGTCTATACTGTTATGATATACACGGTAGTCACCTATACATAATCACATAGATAATCACAGAGATGAACACATAGATGTAGAGAGGAAGTCATGGCACATATATTAATTAATCTCATATCTCTATCAAATACAAAGTGATGCCTCTCATATTTATAGGGCATGGTTTCTTAGCAACCAAGAAACCTCCTTATAGATATATTCGGTTTTAACCATAATAGCCTAGGGTTATAACACTCCCCCTTGAGCAAAACTGCGCTATGCCAATGCCTTGTCAAAAACTCCATCCAAAACCTAGTGGAAAAAAGGATTGTACAAAAGAGTACATTGCACACGCATGATGTATTGCAGTATTGTCTCGTTAAAAACCTTGATATGAGAAACCTCATGGGAAAAACTCATGCAAAGAAAAAAGAGTACAACATATAACCTTCAGGGTCTGATCTTCAGGATCAATACGGTCTATTGGACCTTTACATTATAAATCTTCTAGATCTATGTCGTGGTATGGTAAAATACTTTAATTGAGCGTCATGTCAACCTACTGGGTTAGCCAAAATGAAACCTTCAGGGTTTCATATGAACCGAATCAATATGTAGCTCATGCTCCTCCTCATAAGGACGACATCCAAGATGCCTTCTAACATTTTGATGTCTTCAGACATCCATCACACTATGCTTCTGCAAAGTGTAAACAAAATAATTTGGGAACAATAGCTTAATCTTCAAGCACCACTATCCACTTCTGTAATACAAGCAACATTATCCTAATGGATAAACATGGGGTATGGGTGTTACTCGTGCCACATAATTCCTGGATGTGGTCATCATAATTTTCAGCCAAACACACACGTGAGACTTCATATAAAGCATTAATCTCAAAACACAATCTGAGATTTAACGATATGCAGATTACACATGAATCCCGCATCCATATAACCCATCATGATCCTCGGTTAACAAACAACCCGAGGTCATGCATAACCAGCAGTTACCTAAAGACAGTTTTAGTGTCGGCCCAATGACTTCTAGATGGCACCGCACTACATCAGCCAATTAATTCACAGCAAACGCAGTGCCAGGCCTAGTATAATTTGCAAGGTACATATGTGCTTCTAATAGCACTTGGGACAAGAAACTTCTGGTCCTAACGCCTCCTCACATTGTCTTAGATTCAAACAAATCTTTTTCACTTCAGGGGACTTTACTACCATGTGGTTAAAGTAAATTGCAACATCATATATCTTCTAGATATAATTTATTAAACCTTCTGGGTCATGGTATTTGCAATTATCTCTAAGTGGTTCAACTACAACCAAATGAACTATTCAGCAGGTCTTACACATATGGTTGTACCACTATAACCAGTCTTAACTTGGCATTTAGGGGATCAATCAATTTGCCATTATCATCAATTTACATCGTATCTTCAAGGTACAAACTTATACCTTCAGGGCAATAAAGAACACCACCACTCTCCCAATTATTAGCAGGACATGCACATCACTAGTGCTCATATGACGAACTTCCAGTATCGGGTATCAATGGGTCATCGTCCACTATAAGGGATCATTGGTGTATATTAAATATCGATTGGTAATTAATCTTCTTTCTGAAAAGTGCTTATGTTACTACAGGGAACTTATCTTTCATTAGAAAAGAACCCTTACTTCTAGAAGGGATTATCAGGCATGAGATTCATTAATGTTTCGTAATTTTGTCATGTTCTATCACAACGAATAATGAGTCCTACTGGGATCTCAACAAGGGTTTTCATAATGCATTAACTGCATATTTATTTATATCATATGCCAGAATTACTATTTACTTATTTAGCGGAACATTTATTACACATAGGAGAGTACAGGTCACTTCAAGGACCATGAAGCAGGGCTTTCACCACCTCATTATTTATAATGACCCAGAATTAGAGCTATTGGCTCTCAAACTCTAATTAGCCTCATGGTTTGTCCTCAGTTGCTAGCTATATAACCCGATACAGGAGCTACAGACGCCATGCCATAGACTTAGTTCATGATCCTTATCATAGAAACTTAAGAGTAACAATACGTGTCGATAATTTTCTCTCCATGTCTCATAAATGAGCACTTTCCAATATTAACCAGAATTTTGCTATTTCCCAAAACGAAAATTCTTAATCGTCCTGCATTCCCAGCACTATAACATGCACGTATTAACTTGTTAGGTATTCATCTTCAGCATGATCCTCTTCAGGAGGCTTATTACCTTTAGGGTAATTTCTCTTTAGGAGAATTCCATGAGTGATGAGCAATTATTTGACAAGTGTTATTGAATCTAAGACCCGAAGACGTCCCCGCAGACTTTAGATCATGACCCAACGAGTCAATTTCCGCAAAGGTGGATATACTATTCAACCCGAGGTATTCCACTCTTAGCGATTCATTTACTACAGGTAAATGATTTTCAACTCCTTTAAATATCTGGCAGTCTCCTCGCTTCTTGCGTATAGGAGCACTCCTTACTACTGGCGTACAGGAGTATTACCTATTGCATGAATCTTTATAATCAAGATCTCATAGGCATTTATACACAAGATGAAACATGCATGGGCAATTTTCTCCCCTAATGCCGAGATCCGGTTTTTACAAAAGCATACTTACAAAATCCTCTTTCATGAGTGCAAGATAAATGGAACTAAAGGTCCAAAGTCTCCAACTACAGGTGGGAGCTAAAAAGTGTATGCTCGGTGGTGATATTATTTGGGAAATAACTAGATTCCACGCATTACCATTGGGGGTTAATCATTTATATGCAGTGAGTTTAGACTTATATATTCTCTTTACCACGCACTTGCTTTGAGCTATCATATGCTCGCGCTAGATGGCATGCTCGTGCCAGGTTGATGCATACCCTACTGAGGCGGCGCACCCGTGCAGGGCCACTGATCATCCCAACAATTTATGGGTTGCAAAGTCTAACTTCTTTACTATTACCCAATTACTCATACCATATATCTAATTAAACTTAAGGTTTAATATAAACGCGACAAGATCAATAATTTTCTTGCAAAATTTACTATCTGTAGGAACACAATAAATATTAAATGTATGCCAAATAACTTCATGTGACAATAACTTTACGCATAGCTTCAGGCATGTTCTAGCGACTTCAGGCGCCAGTGACGATATAGATTTGGTCCCACCACAATTTTTAAAAGTCACTTATTCAAATAGAACATTATCTCGTATTTAAGATTATTCTGCTTTAGTCAAACTAATATGACTTCTTGTCATAATGCAATTGCAAAACTAATATGACTTTCGGTCATAATTTGCATATTACTTATGGTAATAATACAACTACCCATCACATTGGCTTAAGCAATTGCTTCGGGCCCGCGCCTAGGCTACACATGCATAGGGCGCCTGCATACTCACATACATTGGAGCCAAATAAGTCCCAAATTAACTATATGCAAAGATTCGCAATCTCTCCACTACAAGGACAAATTAATGTCCATTTAATTTTAACACAATTTGCAATAACTAACCTATCTGTTTGCACTTCTGGTGCATAATCTAATCTGCACTTTTGGTGCACAATCTTACCTTTACATACACAAATCCAATTCTCTTCCCCTTTTCACATCAACAAAAAACTTACGAGTGATAGCACGTGCTACAGGCATATACTTAAATCACCTTATAACTATACTGTTACAGGAGTATAATTTATTTTGTCGTGAAACCATCATATAGTTTGTAACTTCAGGTCACACCTTATCCACCTCTAATAACCGATTGGTCGGGCCACACCGGAGGAGCTGGTCTTAATGCTAATTTAATTCTTTGGGGATGGGCATATGGGCGGAGAATTTTCTCTAGTGCAAATAAGGAAAAATATTTGTCTTTAGGACAAATTCCTACTATTCATGTCTACAGAACACATTTTCACAATTCATGTCTTCAGGACATCTGTGCACTTGAGGTGGTGTTGAGGTAAACACTCTTCGCCAAGGCAAGCATAACAATATATCCAAGTTGAGGCATATAATTAATCTGATTTAATTCCATGCAAGGTTGCTTACGACAGGTAAGACATATGCTTCAAGCACGATGTTCAATTTAGCATTTACTCTGGTAATTAACTCTACTACAGGAGAGAAGCTGGAAATAGAACAACTCAAACCATTATTATGGCATATGAGAAATAAACATCTAATGCGAAACAATCAAGCAAAGATGTAAAATACTCATCAAGAGCAAAACTAAACTCTATAGGAGTCATTAAAGTTTCCCAGAATTTCCTAGCAATCTCAGGAGTTTCTAATAATTTAAGGACTGCAGGTCAATAAATTATAACCCAAATATACAGTGGCAAGAAAAAATAAGTCATAAAGGACGCAATGATGTCCACAAAGTTTCTAGCATTTTCATGAATTTCTGCTAATTATTTCTGGTCTATTGGCCATATTATAATTATAACAATGCAGAAAGACAATAACAACTCTTTGCTAGAAAATAAACCAATTAATATGCAGCTTCCAAAGGTGGGCTAGGTCTAAGATTTTGCATATTATGGAAGCTAAAATACCTAAAATCAAATTATAGGTTTGCAAGTTAATTTTCAGAATTCACAAGTACAGAATTGCAGTACAAACCCGAATTCAAATATTAAACATGGAGAAGCTTCTGTGGTTACCTGAAACTGAAATTGTAGGGACTATATGCTATCGAGAACAACTCGAGCAAATATCGTGTCCTTCAGGGATTAAGTCAAAATCTCTGTACTCTTTACTTTGCCAAACATCAGGGGCATAATGCAAAATATATCTTTTGGCCTTTCCAGCACCTTTTTAGGATGGGTCTTCAGGCCCAATCGAGATGTTAGCATGCCCGTCATAGTTTGTATCCGCTGCCTTCTCCGCCGATTGGGCGCGGGCGCGCTCCTGCGCCATTTCCGACTGAAGCGTCGCCACCGTCCGGGCCTTCTCGGCGGCGGCGGCGTGGTGGGTGTCCAGTACGCTGACCGCCGTCCGCATAAAGCGGACCAAGTCGGCCAGGGTAACGTTGGCGCGGGTGATGGAGGCAGCCACTGGCGCAAAGCTGCTCCCAGCGCCGGTCTCGGCTGGCACACGCGGCAGTGCCTACGGGGGCGGCAGACTCTCAGTAGGAGCAGAAGGTGCATGGGGGCTGCAAGGAAATTAAGTGCATCATCAGAAGCAGAAGATAGAAGTGGTAGAGAAATGAGTTAAGGCCTTACCTGCTGCGGCGTGAGAGGGCGCGAGGCTGACTGACAGGTAAGAATAGCCCGCCGATGCCTTGTGTTGATGGCTGCGCCGCAGCGGTCCCAGTCGCAGTGCTCGTCGGCGGAGCAGGCTACGGCGTGGCGACTAGCGGAGGAGTCAGTGTACCCGGAACGACGCTCGATGTCGCGGCTGGCATGCTTGGCTCGGCGGTGCCGGCGCCTCCCTCTCAGGGGCTTGGCTAGGCCTAGGAGGAGTCCGTGGTGCGTGCCCGCTTGGCAGCGGGGTCTTCGGCCTCTGCCGGCCTTTTCCCAGCAGCGCGCACTTCCGTGGCGTGTGCGCTGGAGTCAGGGTCGGCGGGGCGGGCACTGTCTGGCTAGATCCCCCAGTGGCGGGCTAGTCGCAGATCACTAGAGGGCCTCGGTGCGGGGTGGTAACCACGCTGCTAGAGTCCATGGTGGGCAAGGAGCGTAGGATCTGGGTGTGCTCCGAATAGTCAATCTCGAAAAGCGGCCTGGCCCCGGCAGGGAATGACCGGCACATAGGAGCGGTGAACCCTAGGATCTTAAACATCTCCCTCATCTCGGGGCCTCTCAGGTCGCCGGCGTCTAAAAAAAAAAAAGAAAAGAAGCAGTTGCGTGATGAAGATGAAACAAACTGGGAAAATAAGCGAAATCTGAGGTGGCAACATACCATGGGGACAAGTAAGGGTCACGTCGGAGGTACCAGTGTACAGGTAGGAAGGGTGCTCACGCAGGCGGAGCGGGCTGATCCAGCGGGTAGGTAGTCCAAGATTACCGAGGCCCCAGACAGCTTGGTGGCGCGCAGCCGCTCGACGCGCGTCACCATGGTACGGAGCTTCGCTGTGTCCTCCACCACTGTGGTCTAGCTGTCTGAGGCGACCGCCCTCTCCTTTGGAAGCAGCAGGGCGTCGAGGTCGCTGTCGTCGCTGATGTAGACCCAATTGGCCCTCCAGTTGCGCCAGTTGGATCTCATCGGCGAGGACATGTACTGGCCGCTGAGGTGGTTGCAAAGCCAGACGTGGCAGCTCCCCACCACGGGACCGTCGATGTTGGGGAGGATCCAGAAGAAGTAGCGGAAAAGCGGAAGGTTTGGCACCACCCCCACGAACATTTCGCAAAGGTGCGCGAAGGCAGCGATGCAGATGATGGAGTTGGGGATGAGCTGAAGAGCATGGAGGTTGTAGAAATGGAGGACGGAGAGGACGAACTCCGAGTACGGTGGGACGAGGCCTGCCAGGATCACCCACACGAAGGTGACGATCTCGCCGCGTCGGGGCAGCGGCTTGACCCTGCCAGGCCGGACGTGGAGCGAGTCGTAGGGCACGATCATTTTAATCTTGCCCTCGCGCTTTGCGTCAACGTTGGAACTAGGAAGGATCACCATAGCGGTGGTGGCGAAGTGGTTGCTGCGGCGGCGAGAAGGACGAAAGGTGCCTATGTGAGAAGAACCCTAGCTCAAAGACAGGAGGCAACGGCGCAAGAGTTGGCAAAGGCTGGAGTGTGTGAGCCGCAAGGCTAGCTTCCCCAATTTATAGGCGAAGCTTCGACACTTTGGCTTGCGGGAGGCGGCAGAAGCGAAACCGTCCCCGATGGAAGCATTATGGAGCCGTACCACGATTTCCACGACCGTCCATTTCCCCACACGTGGTGTCAGTTGCTGAAAAGACGGAGGTAGCGGAGTGACGGCCCACCAAGCCGGCTGCGCAAAGAAAGTGGTGGGACCCCCTTGAATCACGGGGATTCCCAGCAAGGCAGTTTTATTGCCCTGGGCGAGGAAGGCCTGCGTCTCTGGGTGGTCCCGGGGGCTACTGTCGGTGTATTCTACATCGGGTTGTGCTCCCACTCCGCTGCCATATGGGACCAGAGTCTAATTAGGGAGCGCCCTATACATAGCAGCATCGGGCCTAAGCGGGTCAATTGCTGGTCCTAAATAAGTTAAAGATTCAAAGATGTTTGTTCAGGACACATGCCGTCCGGCGCACAGGCGGGCGACCAAGTCCCAGGCGCCGGGCAACCAGTACACGTGGCGTCGGGCGCACAGGCGGCGGACCAGGACACGTGGTGTCCGGCAAGCAGGCGTTGGGCGAGCGCGTAGGGGCAGCAGGTAGTACACCAGCCCCACTGTCAGGGATACAGGACGAAGGTGTAAGGAAGCTTCCTTGCTAAGGATTTCTCCGGGATGCACTGAATTCAGATCATTCATTGCGACAGAACGAGTCTGACAGAGTAGGCGGGGGTCTGATGAAATTATTGCCCTGCCCCACTAGTGATGTTAGCTACGATGTGGTTGTCTCCGTAGCTGTCCCGTTCGTGCTAGCTACAGTGTGACAAGAAGGTGCTCGGGGCAGGCGGGCCACTCTGTCTTATCAGTTGGTGGGGCAAGAGAGATGGCGGCGAAGACTAGCACTGGAGGAATGATGGCTACAGTGGTAGGATCATTTAATGCACAGTGTTCAGTACGTTGCAGCTCGCACCAGCCTGAGTATATAAGGGCTGGGGGTGCATCTGTAAGGGGGTTCGAAGATCGATCCAGAGATTGAATTCCCAGAGACTAGCCAGTTCACACGTTGCAAGAAGCTTGAGCAGGATTAGGGCTATTACCCGATCAGGGGGCCTAAACCTGGGTAAAACTTAGTGTTTGTTCTTGTGTTCTTGCGTCGAAGAGAGAGGAGAGGAGCAAGCTAGCTCCGCACATCCCCACTACCGAACAACCGGATTAGGTCTCGGAAAAACCTGTCAGCTGAAACACGCCGACACCTAGTATGAGCTAATGGGTGCTTATCCGAAAGAGGAATGGAAAGCAGAAAGTGGTGAGATATAAAGTGAAACTTGTGACATAAGGGTTCCGCAGAGACCCGAAATTTATTATGATGAAACCTATTATCCGGTCATGAGTGAAATAGCCTTCCGATACCTAATATCTTTGGCAGGAAGTATGAATTTAAAAATACAGTTAATTAATGTAGTGACCACATTTTTGTTTGGGTTACTAAATTTGAAGATTTATATGAGAGTCCCTGAAGGAGTAAAAATCCTGAATCGAGGATATATGAATATGTATAGCGTCAAGTCGAGAAAATCGCTATATGAGCTTAAACAGTCGGGTAACATGTAGTACAACCGACCGAATGAATTCCTCTTGAAGACGGGATACACGAATAATGATGATTGTCCCTGCGTGTTTATAAATAAATCCCTGAATGAATTTTCTATTTTTCAATCTATGTTGATGATCCGAATATCATCGGGACAATAGAGGACATTGGTAAGTTGAGTACTCACCTAATGACAGAGTTTGAAATGAAAGATTTGAGTGAAACCAAATTTTGTTTGGGCCTGTAGCTCGAGTATTTGTCTACTGTGATATTTGTGCATCAGACTTCCTATACCTAGAAGGTACTAGAGAAATTTAATACTCCCTCCTTTTTGTTCTATAAGTCATATTTTCACTTGAAAAAAGTCTTTGAGGACAAACTTTAACTGCTAGTTTCTCTTATTATATATTGTTGATTGCTATAATATTACATATATTCAAAGCTATTTGAAATGCAAACATGTTGATATAACTTTCATCCACTAAAGATGCATATTATTTAACTAATTGTTGGTCAAATTTGATAAATTTGACTTTTTAAAAGTCAAAATACGCCTTATCATGAAATGGAAAGGACTGAGTATGACTAAAATACATCCCCTGAAAACCCCCATAATGGTCATGTCCTTAAAAGTGGACAAGGATTCCTTTCGACCTAGGACAGAGGATGAGGAGGCCTTGGGACCGGAAATCCCTTATCTAAGTGTCATTAGTGCAATGATGTATATTGCCAATTATACTACGCCTCATATTGCTTTTCCAGTCAATTAATTGGCTAGATGCAGCGCGGCACCAACCAGGAGACATTGGCTCGGCATTAAAACTGCTTTAGGTGCATGCAAGATGCACATGATTTAGGATTGTTTTATGAGACGAGCCCAAGACCATGGTTTATACGTATGCGGGGTACATGCTGACCCATATACGACTAAATCTCAGACTGGGTTTGTTTACCTGTATGTATGATGGTACTATGATTTCATAAAAATCAGGCAAGAAAACACTTGTGCCCACGTCCACTAACCACTCTGAGATAATCTTCTTATATGAAGCCGCATGAGAGTGTGTTTGGCAAAGGAGGATGGTAAACCACATCTAAGGTCATCTGGCGTTGATACCATTGATACCTTCACAATTATTTACGAGGATAATGTTTCCTGCGTAATGGAAATGAAAATAGACTACACTAAGAGTGATATCACGAAACATATTTCTCCATAAGAGTGGAGAAATTGAGCTAGTTCAGGCGAAATCGTGTGATAATATGGCACATTGACTACTAGAAAACTAGGCTAATATACCAGCACATTAGTACCGGTTGGATTGGAACCGGTACTGACAGATTGACAGTGGCATCAGTACCGGTTCGTAGAAACAGTAGCGATTTGGATTTTTAGTACCGATTGGAGGCTGTAAAGATTGCTTTCGTATATGGGTACAGGTCAGCTGGCATGCGGACTCATCTATACCGGTTTGTAATACGGACCGGTCATATGCTAGTTATATGAAAGCGCGTGGGTGGGTGAGTTGGTTAGAAGAGATGTGTGGGTCATAAGGGGGCAAGAGATGCTGGGTTCAAGTCCTGGTTCTCCCTATTTTCATAACTTTTTTCAAAGTCTAGACCCCTTTAGTACTAGTTGAACCGGTACTGATGCTTCCAAGGCATCAGGCCCGGATTACCATTACCGGTTCAAAAACCGGTAGTATTGGCCCTTACCAACCTATAGTAAATGTCACTTTTATAGTAGTGATTTATTCATAAAGACATTGGCTAACTCAACATTCTGTAAGTGTGTTCATAGAATAGGAATGAGACGATTTTGTGAGCTGCAAGTTTTAGGCAATAACATACATAATATTACACAATACACAACCATCGTGATAGTCCTAGCCTCATTCGTTGCACAATACATCACAACATTCAATACTCAATGGATGGAGCCCTTTATTTTTACCCAACTAATTGAAATGGAACAAAAGAAAGGAAATAAATTCTATGACATTGACGTGAACACATATCTTGGGATCCAGCAAAAATTTTAGGGGTGTGCGTCACCGTTTCCCGACCCATTGCCTTGGCCACCACCACTCCCACCATTTTGACCGGAGCCGGTGCCACTACCATTTCCATTACCACTTACATCTTCAATTGGTCCACGAAAGGATGTATAAACTGAGCTAGATCCAGAGCCAGTTCCACCACCATACCCACTACCGCTAGATCTGCTATAACCTCCTTGACCTCCACCGCCACCGCCACCATTACTGCTAGCGTTGGAGTATCCTCCATAACCAGGATCCATCACCATATCCGGCTCCATCGTATTGGCTTTTGCCACCACCTCCACCTCCGCTTACAGCACTTGCATAGCTACCATTGTCACTGCTCTCACTGAATCCACTGGCACTCCCTGACCCCGAACCACCGCCATTCGCGTAGCCACCGCCTTTTCCGCCACCGCCACCAGTTGCTCCAGCATTCGAGCTGGCATGGGCTAATCCAACACTCAAAAGTACAATGAAGCCTAGAGCCGTAACTTTAATACCTAGCATTTTGTGATTTTCTTAATTACTAGCTAGAGCATAGATTTGATGACTGATGCATGAGTGCTTAGCCGAAGACCGCAATGTATTTATACTGCCGGAGGCTATATGCAGTTACTACTACCACGCTCTTGCGATTAAAAAAGCACAGGCATGCATGCACTTGACCATGTTACAAATCCACCGCGGTGAATGAACAGCTGGCCTGGCTGAGATTCCGAAAAGATCTGGAGATCGTCGGCACCATTTACAATTAACAGATCATTGGCATCAATATTCAACAAATAACGACCTGGATATATATTATTGAATTGAATTTAGTCCTACGTCAAATATTAGTGATAGGTAAGCACAGCTTAAAAGATAAAGATATCTTTCACTCATTAGGCTAATTTTTTGAGTTAAGTTGGACCAGAACCTTGATTGTTCTTGATTGTGACTCTAGTTGGGTCAATGAATCAGGTGACTTGGGCCAGAGATCAGGTATCAGAGTCAAGGTCGGTAACCCAAAACATCTTCTAGAGATTGCATGGATGTTGGATGGGATCCGATGTGTCATGGGGGGAGATTGTTGTGTTTAGTCCAATATTGCACATTGGTGATAGGGGCCACAATTTAAAAGGTGTAGGTGTCCCTCACCTACTAGCTAAGTCTTTTGAAATTGATTTGGGTCGGGACCTTGATTGTGACCTTAGTTGGACCAATGTATGAGATAATTTAGACATGAAACCAGTGTTGGTTTTAGAAAGAACCGGATCGTATTTTGACCATAAGATGACATGATCACAACAGTTAGTGTTTTGTATTGAGTTGGATCAAGACCTTACTGTGACAACAGTTGAACCAATGGATGAGATGACTTGGACATTAGACTAGGTGTTGGTCTTAGAAAGAACCAGATTATTGTTGAACCATAAGATGATAGGATTTACAGTGGGCCCTAACACGCAGAATTCTTAATTGCATGCATATTTCGATATCAACATAAGCATGCACCTGATCTGCAGCACAATCCTAGTTTACGTTGCATAGGCGACCTCGATGTTTTCGTTGTAGATTTTGACATACGTAGTAAGAAATTGATGCCTCCAGAAGTTGGTTGATCTAACGCACAGTGAAAGTGAATCCTAGTTAATTTCCTCTAAGTCATGCCAACTTACTAAACAATGATCACGAACTTCACACCTCACTGCGGAATCACACCGTCCACCACCACAAACATGATCGCCTTCCATCGTGACTACATTTGGACACCATCCAGATCTCATCACACTACTTCGTTCACGAGAGTTGAAGCATCTGACTGAGGCTCTCACGAGTCACGGCCTCATGTCTTCCTCTTTCGCCATGCCTCTCGCCACGTCGTGACAACGAAGGTGCCCTCTTGATACATGCACCGTTGGGCTGCGTCGCAACCACCAAGCTTATTTTCACAATCTCGCTCTGATACCAATTGTAGGTTTTAGCTCAAGATCAAAGCTTCAAAACAAATTCACATCTTAATTGTCATTGCTTTGTATCGCTCATCATTGGCTTAACTCCTGTTGTATGTCGGGCAATGGTGCAACTTCGCCGAGATCAATGGCTAGCAATTGACAGCTTCAGGATCGATCAATGAATCTTGTGAAGGTGCATGCCTTTAACATACAAATACAACTAGCTACATCTAGTATACGTACTTATTTGTATAGATATAGATGAGATCTATGGCAGGAAGATCTTGGCTACAACGACAAAAGAAAAAAATATCGCAAAAAGATGAATTTTGGTGGTGCCTCAATTGTCACTTTTTTGTGGCATCTGACCCTTTATTTATACTAGTAAAATTATAAGACTCCTACTTAAAGCCTTGTTAATATTTAGATCTCTTTTCAAGGGCTCTCAAATTTGCTACAGTAATTTGCATAGCTACCATTGTCACTGCTCTCACTGAATCCACTGGCACTCCCTGACCCCGAACCACCGCCATTCGCGTAGCCACCGCCTTTTCCGCCACCGCCACCAGTTGCTCCAGCATTCGAGCTGGCATGGGCTAATCCAACGCTCAAAAGTACAGTGAAGCCAAGAGCCGTAACTTTAGTACCTAGCATTTTGTGATTTTCTTAATTACTAGCTAGAGCATAGATTTGATGACTGATGCATGAGTGCTTAGCCGAAGACCGCAATGTATTTATACTGCCGGAGGCTATATGCAGTTACTACTACCACGCTCTTGCGATTAAAAAAGCACAGGCATGCATGCACTTGACCATGTTACAAATCCACCGCGGTGAATGAACAGCTGGCCAGGCTGAGATTCCGAAAAGATCTGGAGATCGTCGGCACCATTTACAATTAACAGATCATTGGCATCAATATTCAACAAATAACGACCTGGATATATATTATTGAATTGAATTTAGTCCTACGTCAAATATTAGTGATAGGTAAGCACAGCTTAAAAGATAAAGATATCTTTCACTCATTAGGCTAATTTTTTGAGTTAAGTTGGACCAGAACCTTGATTGTTCTTGATTGTGACTCTAGTTGGGTCAATGAATCACGTGACTTGGGCCAGAGATCGGGTATCAGAGTCAAGGTCGGTAACCCAAAACATCTTATAGAGATTGCATGGATGTTGGATGGGATCCGATGTGTGATGGGGGAAAATTGTTGTGTTTAGTCCAATATTGCACATTGGTGATAGGGGGCCACAATTTAAAAGGTGTAGGTGTCCCTCACCTACTAGCTTAGTCTTTTGAAATTCATTTGGGTCAGGACCTTGATTGTGACTTTAGTTGGACCAATGGATGAGATAATTTAGACATGAGACCAGGTGTTGGTTTTAGAAAGAACCGGATCGTAATTTGACCATAAGATGACAGGATCATAATAGTTAGTGTTTTGTATTGAGTTAAATCACGGACGACCTTACTGTGACTCCAGTTGGACCAATGGATGAGATGACTTGGACATTAGACTAGGTGTTGGTCTTAGAAAGAACCAGATTATTGTTGAACCATAAGATGATAGGATTTACAGTGGGCCCTAACACGCAGAATTCTTAATTGCATGCATATTTCGATATCAACATAAGCATGCACCTGATCTGCAGCACAATCCTAGTTTACGTTGCATAGGCGACCTCGATGTTTTCGTTGTAGATTTTGACATACGTAGTAAGAAATTGATGCCTCCAGAAGTTGGTTGATCTAACGCACAGTGAAAGTGAATCCTAGTTAATTTCCTCTAAGTCATGCCAACTTACTAAACAATGATCACGAACTTCACACCTCACTGCGGAATCACACCGTCCACCACCACAAACATGATCGCCTTCCATCGTGACTACATTTGGACACCATCCAGATCTCATCACACTACTTCGTTCACGAGAGTTGAAGCATCTGACTGAGGCTCTCACGAGTCACGGCCTCATGTCTTCCTCTTTCGCCATGCCTCTCGCCACGTCGTGACAACGAAGGTGCCCTCTTGATACATGCACCGTTGGGCTGCGTCGCAACCACCAAGCTTATTTTCACAATCTCGCTCTGATACCAATTGTAGGTTTTAGCTCAAGATCAAAGCTTCAAAACAAATTCACATCTTAATTGTCATTGCTTTGTATCGCTCATCATTGGCTTAACTCCTGTTGTATGTCGGGCAATGGTGCAACTTCGCCGAGATCAATGGCTAGCAATTGACAGCTTCAGGATCGATCAATGAATCTTGTGAAGGTGCATGCCTTTAACATACAAATACAACTAGCTACATCTAGTATACGTACTTATTTGTATAGATATAGATGAGATCTATGGCAGGAAGATCTTGGCTACAACGACAAAAGAAAAAAATATCGCAAAAAGATGAATTTTGGTGGTGCCTCAATTGTCACTTTTTTGTGGCATCTGACCCTTTATTTATACTAGTAAAATTATAAGACTCCTACTTAAAGCCTTGTTAATATTTAGATCTCTTTTCAAGGGCTCTCAAATTTGCTACAGTAATATGCCAACACAACGATCTTGTACTTCGATATAAACTATAAAATCTAAATCCTATTTCAACTAGACTTGTTCTTGTTAAAAAACTAGTAACTCATATTTAATTTTATCAAGATTAATTCAAACATGATGCATCGGATCCTTGATTACTGCCAGCACTTGTCCCAAACTCCAAGTTCTCGATTTCTCGCCTAAAATAACCTACAAGATTTCTCTGTTGAACACAGAGCTAGATGCTTGCTTTGTTTTATGCAGGTGCATGAAGTAGCCCGGGCTTGTGGACGTAGACCACCGTGCTGTTCTCGAACTGACAGCTGACCATGCATTATTTTTCTTCGTTTGATTGATAATTATCTCCAGACCTTTTAATTGTCACCTGGCGCCATTAGTAGGGCACTTGAGATCATACATCTAGAACCTAGCTAGGGGCCGGATAGCAAGGCTCCGCCTGAGCTGCTTAAGCCTTAAGCTTGGCTTGATATAGGTTTGATTTGAGATTGACTCACTCTAGGATCGATTCAATCTCGAACTAGTATAGCTAGTCAACTGGACATGCAAATTAAGTAGGCCTATAGAAAATAGATTTACTAATTGTTGGAAAAACGGAGAAGATAACAGTCGATCAACTCGCCTCGCCTTGGCCTGCTTCCTCCTCTCCCGTACCTTCCTCTATAATATCTCCTTCCACCGATGAGAGAGGTTCGGGACAAGTTTGGATTGTGGTTCAAGTTACCCACTCCCAATCTCCCATAGAGAGATGTCAGTGTTCACTGCTACAGAACATAAGGCCCTTTCTCCTGTCGCACGTGTTGGTTGAGGAGGAGCTGTACGACGACCCTATGCATCATGGCGGAGCTAGGATTTCAATCATAGGAGTGCCATATAAAAATTCAAACGTAACAGCGATTGATTATCACTTCCTTGCATAATCCATTCCCCTTGCTCTTCCACTTCTACCGTTGGCTTCTTTGCAAAAAAGAGAGAATGTCTTGATTCCTCTTCATATCTCCTAAATTGGCAAATCCAAACAATGAGAAATTTGAATCTGAATCTGAATCCTATAACAACAATTCAAATAATTCGATTACTCTATGTGCTATGAGAAATTGAGAATATGAGATAGGGTTTGGAGAATATTACCCTAACAGTGGCAGCTTCTACTTAGGGCAGCACCGCAGCAGGAGCTCCCAGCAGCAAGATGAGGCCGGGGGCCGGGGGCACCGTCAGCCCAATACTGTGACGAGGCGGGGCGGGGAGGCACCGCGGCTAGGGTTGGCTCCGCTCAGGGCCTTGGGTTGCACACTCGCACGCCTCCTCTCGTGCTGGGCGTTTGGGCCTGGGGGACATGGTCACAGGGGCCTAGGGGAGAGGGTCACAAGGGGAAGACTGAGTGGGGGGGGGGGGGGTCTCCCCCCATGGTAGACCGCACTAGTGCACCACAAGTCACCATCATGCGCGTGTGGATCTGATTAAACTAGGTGGGGGTGGATTGAGGGATAAAAATACAAATTGGAGGCTGGGGACACGACCATGGCACGTATCATACAGAGGCATGGTGGCAACATAGAAGTAGGTACGTGGCACCACCATGACCTATGGCGAAGGAGCGATAGCGTGAGGAGAGAAGCGAGTAGGTGGAGCGAGGCAGACCATACAGTTGGTATATATATAATAAATAATGGGGTACAGGTGAACCGATGTGAGGCGCTGCCAGTTCGAGCCACCAACCTGTAGTATTAACCAATACCACTATAAGTTTCACCATAAGTTATTTCACCAACCAGTAGTGATAGTGGTTTGCCACATGGGGGCAAATCAATTGAGGATTTAAGAACTGGTAGTGATGTGCGAGTACTACAAAGTTTCATTGTCTTCCCGAGTCTCTCCTCATATTATTTTCCCAAGTTTTTCCCCCAATGCCCAAGCATGGAACCCTTCCTCTTCCCCTTCACACTCCCCGACACGTCGAACATCGAAACCTGGCCACAATATGTCGAATATCTCCAACTTCGCTCCTTTACCTCCACGAATTTGTATATGCTGGCAGTGGCAAGAACTTACCACATTTTTCTAGAAAAATCCCATCCACCACCTCCTCCGTATGAATTCTCCACCGCGGTACCCTCATCTCTGCTTTGTCCTTCATGGTACATAGACGTGGTGGCTATGGCGCATCCACAAGTAATGCATGACTGAATGGGACGTTGCGGGCCATGCTGCCCCCTCGGCCGCAGCCACAGCCACAGTCACAGCCACAACGCCATCTCTATCGCAGGCTTCCTCCTTTCAGGCCAGTCACGTCGGGCCCTACCACGCGAGCCACCACCGCCTTAATGCCGTCACGAAGGTGTCTCCAACTTGGTTCTTAGTGCCTCGTTTGGTGCCTCCCCCCTCCAGTTCCCCTACATCCTCCTCCACCACCATCTTCGACTCTGGTGGTGCTAGAGGGCATCCCTATCATTGGGTTCATCGATGAGGATTACCGATGCCATCCTTGTCTTGTATGTATCCTCAGACGATGAGGAGTAGGAGGAGTAAGTCTCAGAGGTAACAACTAAAATGTCGGGCCCTTGTATTTTCATAGTGACTCATACATGTTAAATACTATGTCAAATGCCAAAATGCTATGTGAAATGTCATGCTAAATGCTACGTCAAATGCTATGTTTTGTGAAATGAAGTAAGTCACCATTGAATTTTTCATGGGCTGTCAAATTTTATTTCAATTGCTGCACCAAATGCTGTGTGACATGTTTTGTGAAATGCAATAATGCACCTTTCAATTTATTGCTATGGTTGCTACGAAAGAGGCCAATGTGCTCCTCGGGACACACTATTCACAGTGAGCCAGCCCACTCGAGCTCCCGCCGATGGATAAGTGGAACTGAGAGCGCGGGTGAGGTTGAGGCTTGAGACTTGAGATAGCGGCAGCGGCATGGCCCACCAGTGCGGCAGCATAGGGCGGTGCAACACGTAGACAAGGACGGTTTCTGGCAATGGAATAGAATTGACATGATTCAGTGGATTTTGTTTTGAGGTGCTTGCATCCCTTGCTTCTGCAAATGAGAACACAGGCGGTGCAAATCATTAGAATATGTTGACTAGGTTTGTAAGAGTTTTGGCTAGAGTTGAAGAGGATTTAATTTGAGATTCAGAGAGGTAAAAAATAAATCTAGCCATCATCCATATGTTACGGATAGGACCAAAATTAAACTTTACCTTCCCTATCCTTCATTCTCTCTACTCTGCACAAACAGGTTTTAGGTGTGAGTTGCATGATTGTCGAATGGTGGCATGCGAACATGCAGCGAGGTTGATTTGGCTATGGCAGCCAAAAGGTGGCGGCAGGCAAGCGGCATAGTGGAGCTTGTGCAGGGAGCACGAGTGGTGCATGTGGCTATGGCAAATAGATGGTAGAGCACAGGTAGACAATGCCTATCATGGATTGTGATGGTCAAATGATGGGGACTAGAACTATACCACCATTGCAGTAGACGGACATTGGTGTGCTAACTGCTAACGCTATGGCCGAATAGTTTTCATGTGGCTTCGACCGTGATGATGGGTTGCTGTGGAGACCAAGCGAAGGCACATTATTGCTAGGTTGGTGCGGTGGTTGGCTAGCACGCAACGGTGATTTGTTGCTAGCTCTAATAGAGAATAAGGAAGAAGAAATAGAGTGACGAGAATATAGTTGAACTGATGATACGGTTGATCACTACCGACTCGAGGGATAAACCAATAGTGGTGACATGGACAACACTACCGGCTGGCGACTTCACCTGGTAATGATAGATCACTATTAGATTAGGGTACACACCGGTAGTGATAACAACATTTTTAGTTTTGATTTGTGGGCTAAACGTGCAGTGCATGTCCACTCTTCATCCTCTTCCTTTCTCCATAGCAGGTCCCATAGCTCCATTCTCTTGATCCCCTCAACTCTGATCAAGACGTTGATGTCGCCTCGTGTCTCAATGACCCCAACATGGTTGTTTTTGTTCGAGGTGAGTGTTGACGGGCATCCTAAGAGCGGTGGTAACAGTGACCGACACAAAAATGGTTATGGCAAGAGGGGACAAAGAAAAGAAGAGAGAGAGAGAGAGAAAACCTTACCTATGAATTTAACGAAATAAATGGGCTCTCTTAAAAAAAACAATAGACAAAAGAGCAGGAGTTGATGGGCCACATATACCTCAAAGCGAATTGCACAGATCCACATGTACATTGAAAACATGTTCGTACCATGTACTTATGGGCTAGGGCTGCTAATGGGTTGAAAACCGGCCCATATCCACCCATCCTCATTTTAATAAAACTATTTTTCCTTCTCTCCAACCCCAACCTATTTTTATGTGAACGGAAACCAATCCAACCCACACCTCTCATATGAGTTCGACCCCATTTCTCAACCCATTTGAATCCATTTCTCAATCCAATTCTATATGAAAGTCAAACTTTATGTAAAAAACACCTTAGTTTTTCTAAAAACCTTGCGTTCACACTTAAAAAATCAATGACATTGTTTGAATTATTTTGTCATAACTCTACACATCTAGACACAACTTTGTGTAGATTCACAGGTTAAACAAAATAGATGGGCCCACATGTAGAATTTGGTGCTTTTCTATAAAGCAGACCTGTCCAAAGGCCAGGCCAGGGCGGGTTTCAGGCTGGGCTTGGAAAAGCCCGGTTCCACGGGACTAGGCCTAAGCCTAGCCTGATCTGATGCCTTTTTCTAGTTTCAAGCTCGAGTACCCCAGCCCGAAGCCCAGCCCGACCTAGTCCTTTTTTTTGTTTCCTCTTCGGGCCCGGCCCCGGCCCGACGGGCGTGCTCTAGATTGAAGTCGAAGCCGGCCTGGTGTACTGCTCTGGTCGGCACAGCTCGGGTTGCCCATGGCTAGATCTATTATAAAACATCTCAGTTTTTTTAAAAAAACCTCATGTTCACACTATAAAAAATCATCAAAATTATCTGAATTTTTTTGTTATGACTATATATCTAAAAGCAGCTTTGTGCGAGTTGCCATGTCAACTTAAATAGGTGGGGCCCAGATGTAAAAATTTGTGGTATATTATAGAACCCATATGAATCCATTGAATACAAACCCGTGGTTTGAAACCATTTAAACCCAAACCTTTCAAAATCCAAACCAACCCATTTCAACTTAAAACCCAGCCCAACCCAACCCAACCCAACCCATTAGCTACTTCAAACCTATTTCCACCCATACAAAGCAACCCATTCTAAAACCCAACTCATTAATTTCACCCCTTTCACTTCAACCCGGCCGTTAGCACCCGGCCGGGCATATGGCAGACTATTATGTTCTAGTTAACGCATACAACAGGCAACTGCTGTATTGGGAAAAAAAAATGCGTGGGCTTGATCCCTGTAGAGTGTAGACACGACCGGTCAGAGATCAGGATGCACTTGCCTCGTGTTCTAGATGCGTTCTTGGGTTGACGCCGACTACTATATCTATACGCCCATATGCGCATGTGCATATATACATTCATGCCAAAGTCAATGACGAAAACATGGAGGTCGTCTACTGCAATGTCAGCTAGGATTATGCATTTTATGCTGCTGATCAGTGGATGCCGGCTGCATGTGTCCATCCATTTTAATACTCGCATGCATGCCAGTTAAGAGTCATTGATCGTTTGCTTCGCCTGTCATCGGGCATGCATGCTGCATGCATGGTACCCATTGTTTCCGCTGTTCAATTGTCAGCGATACCCATTGTTCCGTATTTTGATATCGTCCTGCCCGTTGTACCCTAATCGACGCATTATGCATGTGAATTTTGTACTATTGTAGCATAGCCCTATGTATAGAGAGAGACATATGGATGTGTTTATTAGGGAAATGAAGGAGGGGGATTAGTCGAGAGTCGAGACTCATGATATCTCTGGTAAATAAAGGGATTGTATAATGGTGGTGGTAGGTGATGGCAAGAATAAGATGCCTGGTAATTAACCTAGTCGATCGTGCACTGTTCAAAGTGGAAACACGTATAACAGTGTGATGGCAAGAAAGACCAAGTTTTGAAGATCTGGGCATTTCTATAATGTTGTCCTATTCTAACACTACATACTAGCGCACAAAATCTTATATATGCCAGTTTATAACTAGCATCCGCACCGATTTTTAAACCGTCACAAACAATTAATCAGGCATAGATGAGCAAGGTCATTATGCCAGTTGGCGTGCCGTTCGTAGCTAGAATCGACAAATATATCCAGACTATATGTGTTAGTTCTAGCCACGAATCGACACAAATAGGTTTAAAATATGTGTTATTTCTAGCCATGAACCGGCACAGATGGTTTGGGTAGCCATTATTGGCAATTTTAGCTGTTTACAGCTACTTAGAATTTACAATATTAATGTATAGTCATATACACATCAAGTAATGAACATCCATTCATATACACACCAATTTATCAACATCAATGGACAAAATGATCGCAAGAGTATCCACAAGTATCAATATCAGTAGAGACAATTACATCCACAAGATAATCAAAATTAGGTAAAACAAAATGCGAGGGTAATACCTATGTAACTTATTGTTTTGCAGCACGTGCTCACGAAGCATAACAATAATCACTAGTTATCGGAACCTCTCCATATAACACGTGATGACTCCTTGGACCAGAGGAGGACTCAGGCCCAAGGCCAACTGGGCCGTGGCCCGAGTCATGGCCCATAGCAAGACCCCCACCTATTCATCCACAGCCAGCCCAGCCCGACGCCCCCACTTCTCTCTATCCGCCCCGACGCTCCCCACCCCTAGCAGCTGCCTCTCACACGTCTGCCGCACGAGCTCCCTACGTGACCTCCCCCGCTCCCGCTCGACTACTCCGACTACCGGCGCCAACCGCCTCCTCGGTTTACTCCCTCCCGCCTCCCTCAGGTCCGCCTCCCTCCGTGGCTGGCGCCCACGGCCCACCCACCTGGCCGCCTCCGCCCCGGGCCACCGCCACCGACGCTGCCGCCCAGCTCATCCGCCGCCACCCCGTGGCCCCCGCCCCTCGACCGGCCTCCTCCATTTCTGCAAAGTCGGATACTAGATGAAAATCCCTATGCCTTTTACATACACTGCTTTGCCCATCAGTTTTAACTAGTGGTTGTCTCTGTTGCTAAATGTTATGCTTCTATCACGGATTTCTTTAACTACACCACCTTGATTGTTAATATTGTTAATGCTTCTTTTAAGAGACACGACCAATTGGCCCAAAAACACTATGATAATCTTGTGCATAGTTTGGAAACCGGTAAAAAAATTTTTGGAAGAGGGAAAGACCAAGCAACTAATCTTGCAAGACCTAGGGATATTCGGTGGGGTTCACATCACAAAACTTTGTGCTGTCTTCAATTCATGTGGAAAGCATTCTTAGAGGTATTAGAGAACATATGTGAATATGGCCCTACCACAACACAGAAAATAACTGCAAACAGGTCTGCTAAAATAAATGAAGAGTTTTAAGTTTGTGCTTATAATGCATCTCTTGATTAAGTTATTGGGTAAAACTATTGATTTGTCACAATTCTTGCAAAAGAAAGACCAAAATATCGTTCGTGTTGTAAGATTGATTGGAAAAACATTGCAAAAAGTTAATGACATTAGGCAACATGGTTGGGAAGAGCTATTTGAAGATTCAAAATCATTTTGTCTCAAATATAATATTGTTGTGCCAAACATGACGGATACTATAACTGCTTGGGGTTGTTCAAGCGGTCGTAGAGGTTAGTTGGTTACTTACTACCATCATTTGAACATGAAGTCTTTAATGTGGTGCTCAACCAATTTATTGTGGAGTCAAACAATCGCTTTGCTAAAAGATCTACTCAATTGTTGAGATGCATTGCCTGTCTTGTTCCTAAAGATTATTTTGCCAATTTTGATGAAAATAAGTTAGTTGAGGTTGCTAAATTATATGAGGCGGACTTCTCTCACTATGATCGGATAGTCTTGAAGGATCAACTTGAGACGTTCATTGCTGATACGAGGGTGAATCCATATTTCTTAAATTGTAGTGACCTTGAAAATCTTGCTGTGAGAATGGTTCAGAGTGATAGACATACTGTTTTCCCTTTGGTATATTGCCTCATCGAGTTGTCTTTGGTTTTACCAGTGGCAACCGCAATTGTAGAAAGGGCTTTCTCATCTATGAATATAATCAAAACCGAGGTAAGGAACAAGATGAGTGATGAATGGCTAAATCATCGCATGGTATGCTATATTGAGAGAGATGTATTTTCGAGCATCGAAGATGGCAAAATATTAAAACATTTTCAAGATATGAGAACCCGCAAGATGAAGGTACCTCTTTCCAGTGGTATTTAAAAGTGCTTGCTTTAAATTTTGCTTACTGTTAACTTGTTTATTTGTCCATTTCTTGTCGTTAATATTGATTTTTATTTTAATTTCTAGGTTTGAGATCTATAACTACTATTGATGAAGATATAGACTTACAAGAAGTGAATCTGTCTTAAAAAGGCACTATATCATTTTAAATTAGCAATCTTTCTTTTAGTTTCTTTGTTACTTTTTTATTAGACAAATTGAGCTGTGTGATTGAACAAATTTTCATATTACATTAGTATAAACATAATTCCTAGTTTGATCTACTAATTAGAATTGCTAGTTTGCCCGGATCTTATCAAAATCCTGGGTCTGCCACTGCCTCCGACACATATGTAGTGGACAATATGCATTGGACACCAATGAATAGAATTCATGATATCCCAAAGGCGATGAATCACCTGGTAAGATGAATGCAACATTTTGATCATTGCCTTGGTAGCACGCTCGCTACCATCTAGTCTTGATCATTGCCTTATATCACTCTAGCAAAGAAATGCATGGAGGAGGTGGCTCCCAGTACCTGCTAGGAGGAGATGGAGGAAGGGGAGTGTCGATGTCTGGGAAACGTGCCCCTGAAGGGCAGCAGGTCCATGACCACCCTTCTCAGCAGCCCAGGACGGCTGCCGAGCCTGCGGGGGCTCAGGCCACGCGGTCTTCCCAAACAGGACCTGGTGCGACTTGACGATCCGGGTACAGATCCTTCGTACGGTGAGGAAGAAAGAGAGAGACAGAGAGAAAGCAATACAAACCGTGAAGGCACAATCGATTTACCCTGGTTCGAGCCCCCACTGCCGGGTAATAGCTCTACTCCAGTCTTGTTGATTATATGGTGGAAAACAGTACAGAGGTGCCGAGACCGGGCTTGAAGGCACCGATCCCGAGCTTACAGGGGAGTTTCGGACACTCAGGTGGCTAAGGACTAAGACTACTGCTGAGGAAGCTTCGGACGCGTGTGTTGCTTGAGTGGCTTGTCAATACTTGAATCGCTTGCCTCGAATGGATCTGGGGCCTTTCCTTTTATAGGCGCGGCGGCGGCGCCCGGAGATGATGCGGCGGGCCCCGCGCCCGTTCTCGCTTTAGTGGCTGTGCCCTTGTCTCATTCCGGGGCTCTGTCTGGTCCGAAGCCTGCAGGGAGAAACTAGTCAGGTTAGTACTGGACACGTGTTTGTTTGGGGGTGCTTATATGGGGGAGAAGCCTTCTTTAGGGAGAAAGCACTTTCCCTTTATTCCCAATATAGCATTGACTGGACCGAGCCAGCCTCGTGCCACCCGTTGGGGGCGTCGCGTAGCGTAACAACCATCGCCGTCTGCCAAAGGGGCAAATGACAAACCGAGCTGCCCGCGTGCTTCTCCCTGGGCTGCGGATCCACGGGGAGACGCAGTTCCTCCCGGTCAAGGCGGGGGAAAGTGCGGTGGGACATGACAGTTGTCGCCACATGCCTACGGACAGGCGCACTGTCCGCGGGACCCTCTCCAGGGTTAAGGATAGCCCGAGAGGTGCGTGACGCCACTGGGGGCGTGGATTTAACCTGGTCAAGCCCGGGGGAGACCCTGGCGGGTTAGACGCTTCCTTTAGTACGGCCAGGGGCGACCTTTTGGACCACTTGTACATGCGGTGGCCAGCGTGGAATCGGCCCAAGGCCCATCTCGGAATGGGCCGCTTATCAATCACCAATAGGGAGGATGTGGTGTCATCGATGAACCCACTGTTTCGGTAGGCGTGCGGTGCCGTTGTCGATGCATGTGGATGCAGCGGAGCACAGTCTGGCACTGTAGCGATGCCCCTTCGCTCTTGCATTCTGACAACCCTTTGTTCATCGATGAACCCACTGATTCTGTAGGCACGCGGTGCCGGCGGTAGCGGTGCCGTTGCCGGTGCATGTGGATGCAGCGGAGCACAGTCTAGCGCTGTAGGGATGCCCCTTCGCTCACAAATTCTGACAACCCTTCATTCATTCGAAGTGTAGAGGCATATGCCAGGATGTTGTGAAGGTGGTTGGTTGTCCATGTAGCTAACAATCATACACTATATAAGGCATCAACAAAATGAGTTGGTTAAAAATGACATAGTAGATATGAAATATGATCTAATCATGAATAAGTTTGTCAACACATTGCAGCAAGACTATTGTAAAAGCTTACCTTTTCAATTAAAGAGACTCTCACATCTACTAGAGCCAAGGTTTTAATGGGAAAGTATATTAGAGATAAACTTTGAGAAAGAAATGTGTGAAAGAATAGCAACTGGAGAAGACTCGGACAAAAAAAAGTTAGTCATTGGGATATATGAGTTGAGAGACATCCATGCCGATTCTAGCCATGAACCGGCACAGATGCTTTGTGTTGGTTCATTTATGCTAGTTCATGGTTAGAACCAGCACAAACACGTACGCTCGCCCCGCTCCAAATCTCATCAACCAGCACACATGAGCTGCCATATATGAGACTTTTGATTTAGTGATAGCAAAAGTCCTAAATACTATAGGGAATAAAATCTTAGAGACAACAATGTGGGTGAATAAAAAAAAAATATAAATAGTGGATATGATTCTTAACGTAAGATTAGTATTAGAGATGAAAAGACGTTACACCAGTATAATGAATATTGCACCAATTGCTACAGCTAGGATCAGAGGGAGAGAACTTGCTTACTTGCGACAGCCATGCATGCACGACACTCAACGACCATTAAACAGATCAAGTTACGTGGTGGCCTACAGCAAACGGTATTTACACGGTCGAATCGGCATACTGGCTTCAACTCATCGGCATGTTCCCGAAAGGCCAGATTTTTAATCAAAATTTACGAAATTAAGCTCTTTTACAATACCGCCTCATTGTATGATCACTGGACGGTTACATAAAATATTTACGGCCTAGATTTATTCAACCGTCTTACCATTGTGAGATTACTAGACCACTGGATCAAATAAAATGAACCGGCACACTGGTTTGGATGTGTCGCGATCTTATCAAATCCCAAAGAAATTGGACGCGGGCAAAAACTTTTTTAGTGCGAGGAATGGAAACCGTTCCAGTACGTAAGTTATATCAGAACTGGAGTACATGTTGAGAACTTAATATTCACTAGAACCAATGGAGTGGCTTGCTAGTTTTAAATTAGGTTACCTGTAGTGTCAAAGAGACCTGATAAAGTTAAAACAATGTTAAAATCTAACAAAAAACTTAAATTGATCTTACATTTCCTCAGTTCCTATGATCCCCGAATGAACAGATCACACATGTTCAGATGAGTTAATTAACCTTCCAAGGATATATATATAGGGCTAACTAGATAGAATTGAACATGCAGGATGTAAATAATTAAGAAAGAAGAAAAAGTGAAACAACCCAGCAAGGTCAACAAGGTGTATTAATTACTATGCCATTTTAAACCCTCAACTTGTTCTCTGCATTAAACCAGTTCAACATGCAAAGACAATAAAGAATCTATAATTGAATGGTATCAACCACTATAAATACCCATGCAATCTTCACCGTAGCACTCACATCTAACACTCAAGCCAGTATAAGCTCACAAAAATGGCAGCCACTAAACTTGTGGCTCTTGGGTTCATTGTCCTCTTGAGCATTGGATTAGCCAATGCCTCCTCGAGTTCCCAGGGAACTGGCACCGGAGGAGGAGGCGGTGGTGGGTATGTGAATGGTGGTGGCTCAGGGTCTGGGAGTGGTGCTGGTTCTGGTCAGAGCAGCCCAAATGGTGTCCATGCGAGTGGTGGAGGTGGAGGCGGAGGTGGTGGTAGCAGCCAATATGGTGGAGTAGGATATGGAAGTGGATCAGGCTCGGGCTCAGGCTCTAGTCAAAATAGTCAAGGGTATTATTCAGGTTATGGTGGATATACTAGTGCTGGAGGAAATGGTGGCGGCGGTGGTGGAGGACAAGCTGGAGGTTATTATGGATCTAGCGGAAGTGGGTCTGGTAGTGGAACTGGCTCGGGCTCTAGCTCAACTAATACATATTGGGGTGGACCAAATTATGCAGGTGCCAACGCCTATGGCAACGGTGGTGGCCAAGGCAACGGTCAGTATGGTGGAAGTGGTGGTGGGAAAGGTTCTGGCTCTGGGTATGGTGATGCACAACCTTAAAATTTCACTTATCTCAGACATGGAGCCAAACCTATGCATTTCACGTTGTCGTCATAAATTTTATTATGTGCTCAACTTATTTCATTTTCATTAGCAGATACAATAAAGGGCCCCATATGTGTTAAATGACTACAAAATGTTGTGATGTACTATGCAATCAAGGAGGTTAATGTGCCATTTTGCGTCTACAATCTGAATGCTTGTCTCCTATATCTAAATTCTTTTGCATGCTATAAGTTTGATTCTCACGTTGCATCTGTCTTGGTACACGTACTAGCTAGCTACATAACAATTAAAATTTAAGAAAAATTACCCATGCGGTGTTCCGCGACACGTCTCTCGCCTACATACCACCTTGCAAAACTCTCACTCTCTAGCAACACTGTTTAATCCTGTGGTTAGTTTCTAATGTGCTACACCATTAACTTTAAAAACAAAGGCCCTGACTAAAGATCTATCCATCCACGCCTCTACGCCTCTCTTCCCCTGACGCCTCTCTATCCTCCTCCCAACACGTACCGCCCTTCCTCTCCCTAGCCCCACCCTGCCCCCTCCATCACGGGCCTTCTCCTCCACCACAATATACACCACACGGATCGCCAAAAATCTCGACGGCCAAAGCCGTCGAGCAAAGTATGGAAACCGTCGAGACGGGTAATTCTCGACTGCCGGCCGTCGAGATTTGGCCGTCGTGATAGAGTGGTCGAGACAAAAGACCTATCTCGACGACTTGGCCGTCGATACACTAATTATCGACGGCTAGGAACGAGCCGTCGTGAACAATCTGAAGACCTGAGACGGCCTTTGTCTGCTCTATTCTCGACGGCCCGAAGCCGTCGAGACAAATCCTTAGCAGGCCGAGAGTTTGCTAGCCCAGCCCAATTGTATATTAACGACGGCTACGAGCCGTCGAGACTGAGTAGTCAGCGCCAGCTAGCCACGGGTGCGGCCAGCGCTGGCAGGTGGGCCCTGGAAGAGCTCTCTCGACGGCCATGCATTAGCCGTCGAGAATAATTGATTTCCAGCAAAAAAAATTGTTTAAAATTATTGAAAAAACCGTAATTTTGCAGCAACTGCTGCACCCAGCAGCAACAGCAACTGCAACCTGCAAACCCCAAACACCCGCACATTTAAATACCCTACAATTTCACAGATACAAATATATATATGCAGCGAAAGCAACATAGCACATTAACACAATTTCTCCAACAATATTCACATCACAAGCACATCCATCACAAGCACAATATACATCACAAGCGCAATGTTCATCACAAATACAATTACTGTTGCGGTGGCGGTGGCGGGGTGCCGAAGAGCTGCTCCGCGAGGTTGGCGGCCATGTTTCCGGAGGCGTCCTCGCCCTGCTGCGCGTCGTCCTGAGGATGTGGTACGAAGGACGGAGGCGTAGACATGGCAGAACCCAAACCCTGCGAGAATTTTCAATTAGTCAGTTGACATATATATACTATGCGACAGTTTATCGATTTGGCACAGATGACTTACCGCTGGATCACGGAACCAAGGACGCTTGACGTTCGGGTAGTTGGACGTGGGGACGTATGTCGGCTGGGTCCCGTAAGTGCCCGGTGGTGGTGCTGTATATCCAGCGTAGCCGCCCTGGCCAACATGGTCTTGCTAACCACATAAATATACACCTCCAAAAAATTTTGTGCGATGAAATTATATCGGGAATAACAGTTGTATGTGTAGGTGACTATATTGTCTACTGATTTATTGAACGTTGTATAGTGTTGTATGAAATACGTCTAACTAGTGCACAATTTTTTTTTGATAAATCACTCTTAGAGCCAAAGACCTTCATATAAATATCATTGCACTATAATGTTAGTAATTACATCATTTTTCAAATTTGCTATGAAATTTAATAATATTAAAGACACACACACAAAAATAAATATCTTGTCCAATACATAACATGCAAGCATGAAACATGTATATATTACAAAAAAACATTATTTATTTTAAAGTTTTTTAATGGACAACTAAAAATTTTTCACCTTTTTTTAATATATTTTAGACATTTTTGGAAAATTTACAAAGGAAGTTCTGTTGTCTGCAAATTATTACAGAAAAGTTTAAATCATTGAAAAATCAAATGGGCTAGCCCAGCAAGGCTGGGGTCGTCTTGAGGAGTCCATCTATCTCAACGGCCATAATGTGGCCGTCGAGACTAATTCTATTACAGAGATGCTTTCATGGGCCGGCCCATGTATATTCTCGACGGCTTGTGTATAGCCTTCGATAAATATGATTTCCCGCCACCGCGAAAACCAGAGAAAGGTGCGGGCGGGAGCTGGGTGACCTTATATCGACGGCTTAGGTGTGGCCGTCGAGAAAAATTCTGTATTACGACGGCTTTTACTTGGCCGTCGATATTAATGTGATAGTATCGACGGCTTGAATTTGGCCATCGATAATAAATTTGGCCGTCGAGATTTTGCGTGATTCCTGTAGTGATATCTCTCCACTCCATCTAGCCAAGCCCCGCCACTGAGCCGTCCTAGGCCGATCACTCATCATTGACTTGAATCATGCACATCGCTCCATTCCTCGAACTGGCAAGGCTGACATCGCTCAAATCTGTCGTTGATGGCCCTGTCCTCGGTCAAAATTGGCGTCTCCAACCATGGTGTAGTTGCTGTCCTTGCTGGCTAGCGTTGCTCGGATCCGACGCTGGTCACCGTAGTGAGCCGTCGTTGACTCCACTCACCTCTCTTGTGATAATTAGGCCCTCCTCCAGCACGCCCGGTTGTGACGTTCCAACTGATCCTCCCCTCTAACGCTGCTTAGCTCCTCTGGTGGTTATGTTTTGGCCTCCGATGAGAGAGAAGAGAAAAGGTATGAAAAGTTAGAGAGAAGATGGAAAAAATTAACAGAGTGCTATAGAAGCTAACGGCGGAGTTAAACAATTCTATTGGAGCACGAGAGCTTTGTGTGTTGGTACGTAGATAAGAGACGCATTGCGGAGTGAGAAATTTTCCCAAAAATATAAACAGAGAATACCCACATTAAATTCGACTTAATTCCATGTGCATGCAGTACCTTCGTGATAGTAGAAGTCTAGAAATAATTATATTACCGGCTGCCTGACTAGTGTAAAATGATGTGCACTTCCAACATATATGAGTTACTTCCTTATTTGCCATCACCAAACTTCAAGGTTCCTTATTTGCCACTGAAAAAGATTGGCTTACTTATTTGTCATCTATTTAAAGTTCAGTGCGTCATTTGCCACACCCGTTAGTTTTGGTGTTAACAGCCATTAAGTAGGCAACAAAATGGTTAATTTTAGCATAATCTCCTTTTAATTCCTATAGAAATTACCTTTTTGTCATCATTTGAATTGAACAGATCCACCAAATTTGTCTGAATGTTTAAACTTTTTACCATATTTGTATTTGATAGGGTTTCAATTAGATTTCACAGATTTTCATTTAAATGTGATAGATTTCAACAAGTTTTCATTTAAATTCATCAAAATTTAATAGAATTTTATTTAAATTCGACATAATGGTATAATTTTATGTAAAAGTTTAAATCTCAAATTTAGAAGTTTGAATCATTTTAAAAAGTTTGAATGAATTTAAATGAAAATTTGTTGAGTTTTATCAAATTAAAATGAAAATCTAAAAATCTAATTGAAATCTAACCACATACAAATATGGTAAAAAGTTTAAACATTTAGACAAAATTTGGTGGATCTGTCCAAATCAAATGATGGTAAAAAAGTAATTTCTATTTCTATTGGAATTAAAAGAAAATTATGTTGAAATTAACCATTTGTTGCCTACTTAATGGTAGTTAACATCAAAACTAACGGAGGGGCAAATGAGGCACTGAACTTTAAATGTATGGCAAATTAGAAAGCCAAATTTTCTTGGTGGCAAATATGGAACCGCGAAGTTCGGCGATGGCATATAAGGAGATAACTCTATATATAACACGTTACCATTCAATTATCTAACAATTTAAGATCAAGCCGGATATATGAACGACATCATATATATTAACAAATTTACTTAATTATGATTGCCTTAGCCCACTCCTAGAATCCCAGGGACAATTAATGGTACGACCGTGCGGGTATGTATGGAGAACCAGGATCAATTAACTACCAACAATTCAAAAAGAGGAGTTGATTTTTTTGATGCCATTACAGTTTAGATATGAGAGAAAAATACCACTACAAAATCAGTATAACTTAAACATAATTACAAAACCCTGTAGATTGTAAAAAAAAACTTGATAGGCATCACCTGGAATTAAACTGTCAATACCATATTTTTTAAATCTGAACAATTCTACCCTCGTGTCCAGTCTTTATTTACATCAATGCCCTCCTTCCTTCTTCGCTACTCTCTTCAATCGTAGCTCCCAAGTGCAGCCCTTCACTGGAGAGCCACAACATCTAGATATATCTATGCTCGCTGTAGCCAACTTTATTTACGTCGGTAAAAAAAGACGTAAATAAACCGGATATTCACGTCGGCTTACACGGACCGACGAAAATATACCTATTTACGTCGGCTTAGCTGACATAAACACAGGTGGTCCCAACTTAGGCCCGGAAAGATGTCATGCCACCATTGTTTATGTCGGTCTGGTCAACATAATTAAATAGGGGAAAACATATTTATTGATAGACCATCTTTATGCATTTGTTGATATCTGGATTGGAACAAAATTGGTTGAATGCTTAAATTAAGGTAAAAACTGACGACTTGATGCCTGCTAGTAGGGTTCCGATATTTATGTCGACTGGACCGACGTAAATACTTGAGATATGAGCCGAGACGAACTAACCAGTATTACTACAAATAATAGCCAGCCCTATTTATGTCGACCAGGGCGACGGCTCAGGCCAACAACCCGTAAAGTAAGCTCTCAAGATGTCGGCTTAGGCCCAAGACCAGTATTTATGTTAGCCTGAATATTTACGTCGGCTGCCGATGTGAATAGACCTATTTACTTCGTTGTGTTTACGTCGGTATGCCAACATAAATAGCTATTTACGTCAGCCTCAATCTCAGATTCCTGTAGTGGCTAGTTCACCCAAAAAAAAAATGAAATCAATCAGGCAGTCTGAAAAGAAAACTTGGAGCATCAATTGGCCGCTTCTAGCCTGTTAATTACAAGGATCGATCGGCATTTTCTTTTTCCCTGACGCAAACATGCATATATATTATAAATAACAAACTACATATTTTGATTTACAAAGTTTGTTAGTACATGTACTCTTACCTTAACGATTGTAGCAACGTACGTATATATAATTTGCATGCAGTACCTCAGCAAGTAATATACCATAAAAGTTTTGTGTTATACCCACCTCTAATCATAAATAATTAACATTTGAGATACATGTCAGTCAAACTTTTAAAACTTGAGTCACTATTTAAATAATCAAATTTCATATATAAAAATTATATATATGTAGATTCGTCTTATAGAATACTGCAATAATATTTTAAATTTTATTGATTTTAAAAATAAATTATAATAGAAATGAGTGGTTGAAGTTGTATATGCGAGGCCGTGCAAAATAAAAAATATCATATATCCGTGATCTGAGGGAGTAGCTGTTACAATACGGATTGCTATATTTAATTAGATTTACAAAATGAAACATACCCAAGTTGATTGCTAGCTAGCTGACATACTTTGTCACTCTTTTATTCATGGTTTGATTTAGTTTGATATATGCAAAAATTGAGATCCTTATGTAAAAGGAAATGATAAAAATTAAATAACTATATTTTCAAAATCATTAAAAAAATGTTGCATGTAAAAAATAATAACTTTTGGCTAAACTAAATAATATTAAACCAAACCGCGGACTGAAGAGGATCTCTACCGTCCACTGGATCTCCACATATATATAGATGATTCCATTATTACTCAATTAGTACTGATCTAAGTCAGTGCTGTTACGAAGTTGCAACTACTAGTACCGTGGTACGGATAACACTACTAGGGAACAAGCTTTCTCAAGCGGTTCAAAAAAAAGGATCAAACTTCTACAAGCGGTTTAATGCCTCAAAACAGTGTCAAGCCAGAAAATGACCTCTAGAAGTGGTTGGGAGCACGATCCACTTCTAAAGACATAAAATCCTAAGCGGTTTGTGTCCCCAACCGCTGCTATACCTCTACAAGCGGTTGGGAACACGAACCGCTTAGGATGCTTGGCTTTACAAGCGGTTTAATAGCTCCAACCGCTTCTAGAGACCCATTTTTCGAATAGATAAAAGGAAAGTGCCCCCCATTCTGTCAGATAACACGCGTGGGTGGGCTGGCTAGCTGGGTGAGGTGTGAGTCAAGAGGTCCTGGGTTTAAATCCCACCTTCCCCAATATTTATTTGCCAAGCGGTTCAGAGAGAACCGCTTGTGATGCTCCGCGAGACAAGTCAACAAACATGTGTAACTTTTTTAAAAAATAAAAGGTGTTCGGTTAGCTAGGCCGGCCATGTTTGACGCTCCGGGTTGTTTATGAACTGTTCCATTCCTATTTAATTACATTTAAATTATTATTATTATTTTTATATATTTATATCTTACATTTTAATCTCTATTCAATGACTACAGTATTAGATTTTTTTTTTGGTATCAAATGGGTTCAACATTTAACGTGCCCTCAAGATTTTATTGTGGACGATAGTGTGCTTGTTTCATGACTTTCCTAGGACACCTTCAATTAATTAATGGTGAAATATGTGGTGCAAACCACTGTTTGTCTTTTTTGTTTCTCCCAAACGATGTTGTGTTTAGACTTGAGATTTGGTGGTGATGTAGTTCGTGCACATACCTATCTCCAGTAATTTTTTTACGAATTTACAAAACTTTTATATATGGTTTTCACGGGGTTTGCACGAAAATAGTGGTTTGCACCACATATTTTGCCTTAATTAATACATCTAGTTTAGAGTCTTTATAAGTGCTGTTTCCCTAGTTAAGATAAAAAAAACGAGGTGAATGGTTAGTTACTTAGTTAGTGAGGTGAGGAAAAATATCTTATCTTATTTAGAAGATAACCTCCACCCGGTTCTAAGGCCAACAAACAATGAAAATTAGCATTTGGTGGAGATCACCGTAGTCCCTTCGCATGGATCAGATGTGGCAACCTTTTGCTCATTATTGACCAAGTATCTTTTTTTTTTCAGATGCAGAAGATCCATGCATATACTGACTAGCCACGTAATATTATGCTAATCAATATTAGAGATAACCGATAGAAATTATCCATGGGGATGGTCATCTCTAAAAAAGCATTTCATGCTTCCTAGACCTTTTGGAATCTAATAGATCTGATGATCTCATCTTACATCCACGTAACACAACCACACAGTATATCCTTTATAGTCACAATTTTTAACGAGATCTGCCCTTTTCTTAAAACAACACTAAGCTGGTCTTGATCAGCGTTGTTCCAGAGAGCCCGATTGAAATCTCCTCTGTATTTGTACTACACATCAGTAAAAGATAGGTTGGACGTAGGGTTATTACTTTCTTTACGAAAGGGTATGAACCAAGGTAAAAAAATTATCTGCCCCTCTTTTATTCACTATTATTCGAGCGTGAAATCTGTGAAGGAAAGGGTGTGGTTCCCCCGATATATTCATAAGATCGGCTGAGGCCTGCTGACTGCTTAAACCAACAATGGCCATCTCTGAAAAGCATTACATGCTTACTCTCACCTTTTAGAAATTGCTAAAGTGATGGTGCAATATTGGTAGCGTCCTAATATCTCAACCATCTGTATTATTAAGATCCGATGGTATCCTTGTAGGGGAGAATGAGAATTTGATAATTTACGATGACACTTTAATGTTTAGGAGTTCTACCAATTCATTTAAGGAATAAAATATAGAAAAAACAACACAACACAAGGCGCCGAACCACACCATAGCAAAAAAGGCGCCAATTGGCCAAAGGGCGAAAAACTCATCGCAGCAACGCTATCACCCAAGGATCAACACCTGTACACTAAAGGACTTCAACACCGCGCAATAATGTCAACCGCAGCACAACACTGCCAACATGGACCACCCAAGGCTAGGACAAAAACGACAATTTTTTTAGCTAAAGAAAAGAGTACGCTCTAGATAGAATCATCAACATCACGGATGGACCACGAATATATCTGCAACAAGGAAGCAAGAACAAAACCATCCCGCCAAGTGTGCTAGGGTTTTCACCCAAGAATGAGAGGGAGCACCAACGTTGTTGCCGTCAAAGGGTGAACGACGCTAGGAGGTGTTGACACCGCGGGCTCAAGCAAGCTAGGAAGAGCTTTCTCACGACACACCCTCGACTCAGAATTGTACTAGCCAGTGGCTACATGCTAGGGTTTTTGGGGAGGGGGCTCGCGAGGAATGTGGTGTCCCCCCCCGAGTTACTCAGCAGAACGACGCGAGGGTCATGACACTTCAATTTTTATGTGGTATAATCAAAATTCTAATTAAATCGACTGATGTTAGATCTATCTATATATCTAGGACGTGTTTTGTTGCCCGCGCCAGCGCAGCCTGACTCGCGCGATGCAGTTGATCGCGCTCGCGCGCGTGTTTGGTTGCCTGCGCGGGCAAAACTGAACTGGCTCACGCAATGCAGCCACAGGCAAAATTTGCCATTGCGCTACGCTGCGCGCCTGCACAAGCGAAAACGCTGGAAGCGGTCGTTTCCCACGGGCCTGGCTTGCGCGAGACAGGCTGCCCTGCGCGCATCAACCAAACACGCCCCTAATGTGTGTGCGTGCGCGCATTGGTTGCGCTAGGCGTAGGATGCACGTCCACGTGAGTAGGGACCACGACCCTTTCTACATAAATGGCATCCCATTCTCAGCATGTCAGGCTGTCAGAGGGCTAACAGCTCACGCGTACACGAAGGAGCTCCCGGGTACAAAAATAGCAAAGAAATAAACACTATGGCTTACATGCTCGCAATCAGAAAATTATAGTATGCGTGTGGTTGGGTTGACGCCGCTCGGTACGCATGTGCATATATACATGCCGGCCTAATAGTCATTAAGTCAATACCAAAACATCGAGGTTGCCTCATGCACCTGCTAGGAATGCGCTGGCTCATCACTGGATGCTTGCGTTGATCGCGATTTCTAAACTCGCATGCAATTAAGAGTTCGACGATCCGGGTGTCGACGTCGCTAGCTGTACCATAGCATGCATGGTAGTTTAGTTTCCTTGTTGGATTTTCAATGCTACGTACCTATGATATCGTCATCTTTTTTTTTATCGTGCGCTTAATTTTATAATTAAATAGCACAGAATTATGCTGCTAGATTTGTCAGTTTATACGGAATTATATTTCGTACGATATAATTAGATATAATATTAATACATTTTACAATCTACACTATTATATGATATAAGACAGCTAGATTGAAAATTTGTAATTATTGAAATATATTCTTTATTACATTTAAATTAAAACAGTCTTAACATCAACACGTTTACAACCCCGCACACTTGCGCATTTGTTAATTTATACTTAGGTTCAACAGATTATTTTATTTAGCTAAAAACATAATAAAATTTACACAACTAATCAAGATAAACTATAATTGACGTTTTGTATTCTTTTTTCACATAAATGAGAGTTTTAAAATTTTTATGGTGTGGTCACTGTGCCTCACTTGAGTATGGAGATCGAAAATAGAAAATGGGCATAATGATATTTTTTATTACTGTTTCGTAGTCTCTTGCTTTGGTATTCATGTATTTCATATTAATATTTTTTCCATACAAATAATAGGTGTTATCTCATCCCTACGCCTAATTTTCTCACCTTCAAGTAGTATGATCTCTTGCTCTCAAAAAAAAAAAGTAGTATGATCTCCGGGCTTGTACATTTTGGAGCATTCCGATCTACGATAGCGCATACTGAGTCCACCTCCAGATTTTCGATCTTTAACAGTGCACAAATGTTTCCTTGAAGAATTGGCTATGAAGAAAAATATTAATCTTTTCTATTACATTTGGTTGCCATGCTTTGAAATTTATGCATCATTTTTCTTTTCATGCTATTTTTTCTTGATTAAATCAAAGCAATGGGGAGCACATGTAACTTTTCTACGCCATTGGTGTAACATCCCAATTTGGGGTCAAATTCAAAATTTGTTTGAAATTCAAATTCCGTTTGAATTTGTGCTGCCAAGTGGGCCATCTCTCTCTCTCCCCCTCTCTGCCGTGTGGCCCTGCCCTGCCTGCTCTGGTCTGCCCTGCTCTGCACCCACCGCGCGCCGCGCCTGCCTCTGCATCCGCCGCTCGCGCCATCATCACCGCGTCGCTGGCCGTCGCGTCACGCCGCACCGTGCCGCTTCGGTCATGCCCGCGCCGCGCCTCTCTGACCCCCGTGCCGCTGAGTGAGCCACCGGGCCAGCACCCTCGCCCCGCGCCAATAAAACCGAAAGCCTTACCCCGCCGGCACCGTTACCCATTTTCCCCAAAATCCTCCGTGCCAGCACCAAGGACACCCTCCTCGATTTCGTGAGCCTGAGACAAATTCCATTCGTCCCGAGCCTCTAAACTTCACTCTAACCTCTTCGGCTCGCTCAATTTCAGCGGAGCCGTTCGGAGGAGACGTGCCGGCGACGCCTCTATTTCAGCCGTCGTTGGGCTCTCCGCCGCCGGCCACCTCCGCCCCACCTCACGCTCGGCCGTGAGCTCTGTGAGCACTATCGATACCTCCTGGAGCTCTCCGTTCATTTTCATAGCGTGTAGGTCCTTAGCGTGGGCGGACAACTCCGGCGAGCCTTCAGCTCCGTCGCCGCATCCGACCATCTCCGGCCTCAACGATGGCGTTGTTAGGTTTGTAGGAAGCAGTAGATGCTAGAGCATGCATGCACATGGCCGGATTGAAGCAGAATCGCCGCCGCGGCTCGAACCGACGCCGTCGGCCACGTCGCCCGGCTGGAGGTAGACGAAGGCCAGGAGCCGTTCGATCCGTGCCGAGATTTGTGCGGGCCGAAGCGCTTAGAGACACTGGCGGGTGGGCCCCACCTACCAGGAACTCCCCCCTCGCACGCTAGGTTAAACCGTTGGATACTTGTCTCTGCAATGTGGCCCAGGGCCCACCGGGCAGGTTAAGTGGTCGTGCCCCTAGGCGCGGCGCTAAACCCGTGCGTTTGCGCCCTGCGAAAATATGCCTTCGGCGTAGACGCCGCTGGCTAGCGCGGGCGCGCGCATGCTTGGGTTGTGGGCCGAATTCGTCGCTAGGCCGCCTCGTTCGCCGGTTAAGCCCGAAGAAATATACTCATTTTCCACCGATTTAACCAGTTATTTAAATACACAAATAGTTATTGATTTATTTAAAATAGCTAGCGGCTCCCAAAAACTTAGATAAATATATTAGGCCATTCCTGATTTCATAAAACTATGAAAACAACCATTGTAATGAAATAATGACACTTTTTAATAAAATGAGTAGAATTCCAATAAAGAAAATGATTAAACTAGAAATTGGGTGACTTTATTTATATTAAATAATAAATCTGACCCTATAAAGTCATATGAAAATAAAATAGGTAGATAAATGTCTTAATAGATATAGAACATTATAAAAATGCCATTCTTGTCCAAATGTATTCATTAGAGTATTAACTTGCTAAAACACCAACAAATAATTAGTAAATTCCTTATTCATTAAATTAGGTGCTGACCTTAGAAAAATGCATTAAAATATCTTATAACTTAGAATTACACTATCTATTTATGAACACTTAGAAAATGCCAACTCCGATAAACTTAACTTCGTATGTGGGCCGTATTACGACGTGTCGTCATCGTATGTCGCCTTAAAACCCTAATCACTCAATTACCACTATATCGTACGACATCGTATTTTGGGGTGTAGTTAGACTATTGTGTAATGGTATATTTAACTATTAACACATTATGGCATGCATTGCATATCATACGTAACTGGTACCGTTATCCGACTTTATACATCGTGGTGCCGATGATAGGACCTAGGTCACGCGCTTGCATCGTGTTTTCTGTTTTGCATCAGTAAATAATTATTGGATTGTATGTGTGCTTAGACATAGGTGGTCCAGAGGGAAGGTTCGGAGACGCTGCGGAAGACCTTCCAACTGAGCAAGGCGAGTTAACACTTACTCTTACAGATGTTTAACCGTATTAGGGAAGGATTGCGACATTCCCTAGTGCGGATTAACATCGATATATTCATGTCTATTACCCAGTTTTCCCAAACTAAATTGTTTAATATTAAAATGCATGCTTATTAACCTACCCAATTGTTAATCATGTTAATATTTATACATGCTTGTCCTTGGATTATTTTGGCCGTTATGACTGCCTTGATTGTCATAATCCTTGTTAGCCTAAGAATAATTTGGTACAACTTTAACCCTACCTATTGGGTAAAACCTGCATAGACTTGCTTAGGATTAAACAAATCTTCTGGCAATTAGCTACGGAACGGTGAACCGATATTCATCGGTCATTCATTCTTTCATTAAAATGGTTACATATGACAGTTAGGGCTAGTAGATGCATGATGGGCTGGTTGTGGTTGTGGGTATGGCTATGTGGTGTGTTGGGCTGGTTTGGTCAGTCGATTGGGACAGATCGCATGTGGTAATGTTAAATGTTATTGAGGTGGAGGCTAGATGGTTAGAAGGTTGTCCCTTAGATGACATCCTGTTGGATGATTAAGGCACGAGGTGCCCTTAGAACAAGCGTAGCGTGGCGATCGCAGCCATCTGGAGGATGGTTCCAACACAACGCGTGGCCATCGCGCGGAGTACGGGTTTGGTTCACTAGTTGCGAGCGCTCTGCGGAGGCCCTCTGTGATGTGACCATGTCCATCATGGGTATGACCAACACTATCTTAATGTGGTGGTCATCAAGATTTCTGTTAACTACTTCGCCAGCACGCACGTCGACAAATTTTCGATCGACTACTTCATCTTCGACCTCTTCATCTACGACAAGTTGGCAACACTTCACAACATCTTCTACATCCTCTATATCAACTATGATGCCATCATCTATAATATGACATCATCGACCCACACCATGGCTAGGTCGCGTGTACAGCCGGCAAGTTTATCATGTTGATATTGCGCTGTCGCCGCCACCAGTTCGACCACCACCTTGGCCGCCTCCACTACACGAAGACATACTCAAGAAAGGCGCATCTCGACTATTTCAACGCCCTCTGGTCCCACAAGCCACGTCGTTACAAGGCCGGCCCAAGAGAGAGCACAATTTGTCCACGAGTCTGGTTCGGCCATCTCCGCGCAGTCAACTTAAAACGGATGCCCCGGATGTAAACAAACTCCGTTTTGGACGTTCTTGGTATGCACCGACAAGCTCTCGACGAGATCTTTCCAACGGATCAGGTCCCACCTCCAAATTCCTTACGGATAAACGGAAATTGTCGAAACAAAATTACGATCAGAATCTGCCAAGCGCTGTGGAGCTCCACTTTGGGCCCATGGCCCATGTACCCCGAAGATCGGGACCCCGTCCACCATAAGTGGTATCAGAGCCTCGGTTGCCAGTCAGGTATACTTGTATCCCCTCTGTTTCATCTTCCACCTAGAGTCCAGAAAATTGCCCCACAAAAAGATTTGTGTTCGTCGTCATATCCATAGTCCAAGCCACTTTGTGCCCTTCGTAATTTCGTTTTCAGTTTTGCGTTGTTGAATTTGTATCCATCGTCATCGTCTTGTTGCTGGTTTAAAGTAAGTTTTTGGTCTAGTTTGAGTCTTGCATCTTGACGTCGAGTCTAACGTCATCACGTCGTCGTCGCCGCTGCGTCCAAATTGGGTGTCAATCTGTCCAGTTCGGTATTTTACATTTATTTCCTTCGTCTGAACTCCAAATTGGACAAATTCAGAGTATAAATTATTGCTCAGAAAAAGTTCTACAACTTTGTCCTTTGCACCAAGTTCTAGAAACGCCATCTTCAGATCCAAAATTGCGTTGGAAGTGTTTCTGTATGTGTCTCAGATTTTTCTGAGCAGTCTGTATTGCGGGGCCCAAATCTCCTAGATCCTTTATCCAAATTAGGACTTCCATATATGCAAAATGATCAGGAAAAGAAGATCTACAACTTTTTTGTTGTGAGTTTTGTGTTTGAGGCCTCTAAAAACACGAAAACAGCATAGGAATTTTCGATATTAGTAGATCTGTTTTTCCAGCAAGAGAGAATTGAGTGTTTGGGTATATATCTTGTAATCTCTCATATGCGGCACTGTTGATATTTGAAAATAAGGTGAAAAAGGCAAGTGCATAAAAAGAAGCCGCACATAGAAAAAAAAAAGGAAAAAAAGAAGTGCTTACATTATTTTGTATTCAAAGTGTTGTGTTATTTGTTTTACTTGCTTGAGCTAGGTCTAAGGACGAGTTTAGGCCAGCAACTTTGACAAGTACTTTGGATATATATTCAGCTTTGCTAATCTGATTTCGATAATTACATAGTCCTTGCTACTATATTTTGCCTATCCAAGCTCCACACACTTTTTATCAGTTTTGGTTCGAACTTGCAATCACTTCGCTCACTCTCATTCGGTATCATGAACCATCCACTGGTTGTACCTCCCGCAGTGTTGGTTAGAACACTTGTAAGAGCGTGGTAAGACGCTTGAGAGAGTGTGACTACACAGTTCAAAACCTAGTACTTAATAGGGATAATACTTTGGTGTTATCTTGTGTTTTCTACTAATAATGGCAGGAGCATACAATGAAATTGGAAGATTGCAACCATCAGCCACCAGTTGAAACGCAAGTATCATTGGTGTGGAGGTTAGAGGAAATTTTGATCGGTTCCATCATAAGGAGAAATTAAAGAAGAGTTGCACATCATCTTCTACCAACAAGCATGGTAATACCATTGAGAACCTTCCTTTATATGATATAAAACTTGGACCTGATGCTTTTATTGATTGGAAAATAGCAGTAAATAAAATTTTTGCTCGACTTAGAATTTTCGATAAAGAAAAGATTATGACAACTGCTAGTGCTTTAATTAATAATGTATCAATTAAATGGAAGGCGTATTGTTTTCGTATTGGGATACCTTCGACTTAGAGAGACATGAAACAACGATTAAGGGATAGGATTCTTTCTGTCCATTATCGTGAAAATTTACTGAACAAACTTCAATGTTTACAACAAGGTGATAAACCGGTGACCGTTTACTATGAAGAATTACAAAATTTGTTGTTACGTTGTGGTTTGGAGGAAACAGATCAACAGAAGGAGAGTAGATTCATATGTGGACTTAACGAGAACATATATAATATTGTTGTTGATAAAGAATATGTTTTTCTGTCGCAAACCTTTGCTCTTGCTTCTGCAGCTGAAAATAAAATAAAAAAATAAGAAAGTTGTACGAAAAACCAACACATCTATTTATAAAAATGATATGTATTCTTGCATAACTAACATTTTGCAGGCAAGTGCAAATGATAAAATTGAGAATGAGGAGAATGAAGAGATACTTGTTGCTGTACCCATGCTTCCAACACCTACTACTGAGAATGTACCTACATCAACTGAAAAGGAAAACAAAGGTAATGAAAAATGTACGACACTCACTCAAAAGAAGAACGATGTTGATGTGCTGAAACTTTACACAAATCATGATTTGTTAGAGCAACAAATTATGGAACCCATTGCTGATTTACCTTTGTCACAAGATGATTTGCTCGATGTTTCTTGTGATAAAGAAGATTTGTGCGATAAATTTTCACTTATATCTATACCACAACTAGTGAATGAACATGTTATTTTTGCATCAGAACCAAACACTTGTGCTGAAAATAAATATGTTATTCACCTTGCTAATGAAAATGACGAGCTGAAATTGTTGTCTTCATTAAATATTCTGGGTTATATTGAATTTGATGTTCTGTGTGATCTAGAAAATTTAGAGGAAATACTTGTTAATTTTCCTTGATTACCTAGAAACACTTTTCATATTGTGGATGAATATAATGATAAGGAAAATACATGGTGAATCGAGTGTACATTTGATCAAATATAATTTTTTCTTATGATATACAACCATTTGATCAACTGGAGGACAAAATTATCAATAATCAGAAGACACCAAGCGACTATAGCTTTGTTTCGAAATTATATGAAAAATTTAAAGAAGGGGAGGATGTGGATCATAATGAATATGGTTCTAGCACTTTGATTACAAATGATATGTTTGTTTCTTTGCCTCTCTTTGGAGCTAACCTTTTGCAGATAAACGAGGATGAGTCGAGGACGACTCACAATCAAGAAGGGGAGGATGATGTGACCATGTCCATCATAGGTATGACCAACACTACCTCAATGTGGTGGTCGTCAAGATTTCTGTTAACTACTTCGCCAGCACGCACGTCGACAAGTTTTCGATCGACTACTTCATCTTCGACCTCTTCATCTACGACAAGTTGACAACACTTCACGACATCTTCTACATCCTCTACATCAACTATGATGCCATCATCAATAATATGGCATCATCGACCCACATCATGGCCAGGTCGTGTGTACAGCCGACAAGTTTATCATGTTGATATTGCGCTGTCGCCGCCACCAATTTGACCACCACCTTGGACGCCTCCACTACATGAAGACGTACTCAAGAAAGGCGCATCTCGACTATTTCAACGCCCTCTGGTCCCACAAGCCACGTCGTTACAAGGCCGGCCCAAGAGAGAGCACAATTTGTCCACGAGTCAGGTTCGGCCATCTCCGCGCAGTCAATTTAAAATGGATGCCCCGGATGTGAACGAACTCCATTTTGGACGTTCTTGGTATGCACGGACAAGCTCTCGACGAGATCTTTCCAACGGATCAGGTCCCACCTCCAAATTTCTTACAGATCAACGGGAATCATCGAAACAAGGTTGCGATCAGAATCTGCCAAGCGCTGTGACGCTCCACTTTGGGCCCATGGCCCATGTACCCCCTAAGGCTGTGCCCCAAACCCTAGCCGTCACTATAAATTCAGTAGCTGTCGCTAGTTTAGACTTGGGTTTTGCTTAGATTGTTCTGCCGTTGCAGCTTCGCCATTTACCGGTTTACGGAACCCCAACTTGTGTGCTAAATCGGTAATCTGTAATATTGAGATTGCATCTACCGCGTTCTTGCTTGTGTTTTCGATTCGCTTGCAGGAATTAGCCTTCGTGGTGAGGTCAACCGCGTCTTGGCGTGGTTGATAACGAACAGAGACAGTGGTGTAGCGATTGCAGGCTTAGATCTGTTCTGATTGGAAGCCGGATCGTCAACGTCGAGTTCTCCACCAATCGAGTTTATCCTACCTATCGGAAGATCGGGACCCCGTCCCCCATCACTCTGGGACTACTCTCGATAGGGACCGGCATTGGTCGTCACCGGATGTGATGGATGCCACATTTCCCCAAGATGACGCTAGGCTACTGCAGGCTGGCAACCCCTAGACCGAGGCGGGCAGTCTATGGCAAGTGTGGTCCACAACAGGATTGCCAAATCCTGGAAGGATGGCGGACTTAGGAAAAGGTTGGGGGCAATGAGGAGTTTGGTGTGGTGAAGTATAAAGTCGAGAGTATGTTGGTCGTGGATTGGCCTACTTAGGGTTGGTTGATGAGGTTGGTCAGTAGGATGGGGTTGGGAAGAGTTTGTTTTGGTTCTAAACTCTTTGTGACTTATTGACTGTTAATACCTTATGCTAGTTAGTGTAATTTCAACTCGTTTTTAAATTTGGCTTTACGCAAATAAAATAACCCTTTCCCCAATTCAAGGCCTTCTATTCACTAAGTGCATTAAGGGAAGTGTTAACTAGCCAGCATTTGGATGACGCTAATCTTGCCTACTTATACCCTTTTAGACGATGGGATCGAGGTGGATCCGTACAAGTGTCGTGAAGACGATGGATAGGACTTTAGTGGGCCTGACGAGTCTTAGGGTTGCTCTAGTCGCTTGCAAAACACTTAGCCATGGAGATATTCTTTTGGGTATATATTTTGGATAGCTGCAATACTCGGAACTATGTTTTGTATTAAAAGGCTATTGTTGATCGCCTTACTAAATTCGCCTAAGGACGTAACTTGGTATGTAATATTTAGGGATTTATGATTTAATTGTTGTATGCTTGTATCGGCTGGGTGATCTTCCGCACTAGTTTTACGGATGCAGGGACTAGTGCATGGGATTTCGATCCTCAAGGTAAGTTAAATTTGCAGGTTTACAATTGGCATCTCCAGTAGCTTCATCTCCTTTCTACACTGTGATTACTTCTTTCCACCTTTGATTCTTTTTGTACACTATGATTACTTCTTTCCACCTTTGATTCTTCTGCTCTTTGGGATCATCATCTTTAAAGCATTATGCTTGATAGCAACATGCATGTATCTACTCCTCGGGCTTTCGATTTGCAGCATCACATGGGTGTCTTGCTTTCAACGTTCCAATGAATTTAAGATCTACAAATGTTATAGCCTTGTAGGAATCAGATATGAAAAAAGAATTATAGATATGTAGCTCCCTACTGTTACTAACATTTTGCAAGAGAATTTGTGATGGCGTATTCAAGAAAGGTGTATCTGCACCTATGCCATATCTACAAGACATACAAGTCACGTCGATCAAAGGAAGTCTCACAAGAAAACCAAACTACAAGCCAAACTCGAATTCTACTCCGGTTTGCCTATCAACGTGTAGCCTGCATTCAAACGGACGCCCAGGTTGCATACGAACTCCGTTTTGGACGTTCTTGTTATCCACGGAGAAGACCATGATGAGATCTTTGCAACGGATCCATCCTCACCTCAAAATTATTTCGGAATCAGCGGGAATCGTTAAAACAATTTGCTGCATCAACGATTGGACCAAACCTGGGCGTTGTAAGCGTGTTGGGCCATGGCCCAGGTGGAGCATGCCCCCTAGGAACCCTAGAACGACCAGGGATCCCACTTGGCAGCCTCTCCCATGATAAATAGGGTAGCCGTCACTGTTTTTAGATTTGGGTTTTGTTTAGTTATGTTTTAGCCTTTGCTATATACCGGTATAAGCGCGTGTCGGTTAGACCGTCTGTTTTATCGTTACAGAACCCCACCGTTTGTGATACTTTTCAGATATGATCCTAATACATATTTGCCAATTTAGTTGGTTGTTAATCTTGTTCTTGCTAGTTCTTCGATCGCTTGCAGGATCAAGTACCTTCGTGGTCAGGTTGATCGCGCTCCGGAAAGGTTAATAACATCTGGAGTTGATGTAACGGTCGCTAAGGCGCAACGTCCTGGACGGTTGTAGTCGGGCCGCCAATATCGACTCCTACGAGATCATAGTTATCCTCCTCTCATCGAAAGATCGGGACCTCTGCCCCTATCATTTGGTATCAAAGCGGTAGGTTGATCAATGAGAGATTTCTTATTCTTCTTTTATTCTACCTAGAGTCCAGAAAAATTGTCACAAAAATATTTCCCTTTTATCCTAGACAAATCGAGCCTTTTTCTTTTACCGCTTGGACTTTGCTTATTGTGTTTTCAGTTGCATCTTGGTCTCGTGTGTTGGTTTTAGTCTCTTCTCATTTAAAGTTTCGAGTTCGTGTCACGTTTTGCGTCACTATCGGTTTCGTCTTCAAATCCGAGTCAGTTTTGTCCTCAAATCTAAGTAAGGTTCATATTTGAATCAGAGTAGGTTCCATCTTCAAATCAGATTCACTTTTATCTCTGAGTTAGAGTCAATTTCCACGGAGTTGAAGTCAGTTTCAAATTCGAGTCCAAGTTGGTTTCAGATTCTAGATTTTGTCCAATTCGGTGTTTTGGCCATAAAATCATCATACAAACTCAGATTAGTGTGTTGTTGGACTCTTTGGAAAGGGGAAGTCGTGCTCTACAATTTTGGTATTCAACTGAAGATCTGATTCGGGCATCTTCTGGGTCTAAAATTTTGGATAAATACTTACCATATTTGGAAGTGCAGATTTGGACAGATTCAGAAAATCGACGTTAACATACACGCCTGAAATTGGATTTGGACATTCTTGTGCTCATTGAAAAGATCAAGAAATTTTCTGTCAGATCTAACTTTGCCTTAGTCGAAATTAAGATTCTCAAATTCGGCCTCTAATAGTTGAAAACTTGCCATCTTTGTTAGGCTGATTTCGTATCCACTTGTGTCCAATTTGGTCTTTTGCCCATATCTCACTCATACGAACTCGAATTTTAATGATCTTGGATGTTTTAGAAAGATTAGAAAATCCTCTACAACTTTAGTGTAGAAGTTTTCTCAGATTCGGAGTATTTGGGGTCCATAATTGCGCCTAAAAGATTGCTTCTCTTGCTGTCCCGTTTGAAAAGTTATAAAAAAATTAGTTAAGTGCAAAGAAAAAGCCGCACTATAAAAACAAGAAAAGGCAAGTGCAAAAAAAATCCACACCAAATAAGTGAAAAAAAGAAGCTTGTTGTGAATTGTACTAGTTGGATTCTCGTGACGATGTTTGTGTCCCAGCTCGCGTCTCTAGTACGGTTAGGCCTAGGACCAGCATATTACCATCGTTGAACGATTATTCAACTTGCTTTGACTAACGTGGTTCTAGCTTTTCATTTGATCTACTTACAGCCACCTATAGTTCCACATATACTGCTAACCCCATGTTCAAGTGACTGGCATCGATACACCTATCTCTAGAAGTTGTTGTCTTGCTTGGTTGCCGTCACCTCCTGCTCGACTGGCAAGAATTGGTAAGAACTTGATAGAATGATTTGAGTGTGAGCGACTTGTTTACACATATTCTAGTAGCTGATAGGGAATAAATATTCTTGTGTTCTTCCTTATAATCTACTAACCATGACAGGTCTAGCTGGATTAGACGAGCACGAAGATGAAGATTATTCCACACAACTTGACAAGATAGGGTTGAAATCTTTGAACCGCATGTTCATTGCGAGTTTACATCGGTCCAAAATGAGTGGTGAAATCAACACAATCGTTTCTTCTTTGTCACGACCACTGCGTCTCCACAGGGAATCCGACATTATGACCTGATACTAGGCCCAGACTAGTACCTCATGATAGACAATGGTTATCATCGCTGGCATTCCATTATTATTCCAAAATAATGAAGTATTACAAGATAGCATCATATGCTATTACAGTAAGACAGATATTACCAAATATTAAGAACGAATAAAAAGAACATCAGAGTAGCAACAGCCTTCAGCGACGATATCCAAGCAATTGACCCGGACACCCGCAGCTAGTCCTGCACACTTGAGTTTGGACCCTCCTGGTCCTGATCAGACTTGCAACTTGAATAATAAAATTATTCGCGATAGGTATAATGAGTACGCGGCTACCTAGCAAGCGGTCCTTAACAATGTATGCAAAGGCAAAGGATGGAGGAAAGGTTATTTTACACAAAACCTATTACTAAACAAATTTTAGTTGTCAAGTTTTAATTAAGTGAATGCATGATCTCAAGATATTACCAACAATCATCAAAGGAAGGTGCATCCTCGCACCAGGCCAATTCCACCCTACACTAGTCAAGTTTAATTATTAAAAAGGTGGGACTACATGTGAAAACATCTCGCCCCGTCCATAACCGTGGACACGGCTATCATGATAGCTTTAACTTTGCAGAGTGTGTACACGTTCCCCCCAAGCCCTGTCTCATCCCGAGGGATATACGGCACAAGGCCTTTCCAGCCTACTACGCCTACCACTTCACCTGCCCTTTCTTTTGGTTTCCCCGGCCTCGTCGGTGTCCGCCGTGGTATGGCGCCCACTACTTCTGGACACCACCTGGGGGCGTTCCCCATTTAAGCCATTCGGTCTCAAGAACGAACCTACCCCTCAGGTAAAGTAGGTAGCCTCACCCTAGGGCAAAAGTATCGAACCATAACCGGCCAGCCTACGAGCAAGTGGTTAGTAGGTTTTGCAGGGTACTATGCCAGGGCCAAAGGCACAAGTGGCTGTACAGTTTGGTTTGGTCTAGCATGTCACAAGCTTGAGTCCTTAGAAGAGCAGACCTCCATAACACATTCACGACCCCGGAACCATCCATCCGGGTCTCCTCTAACCAACCACACATTGATTTTAGTTGATTAGGGTTTAACCAAAACAATCGTCGAAGCCTCGGCTTCGCGGTCTCATTTTAATAAGTGACCAACCATTGCAAACCTAGCATCTAATCAAAGGATAGGCTAAGTAACAATAGAGGGGTTCATCAATCAAGGCTACAACATGATAGTGAAAGACTAACATGGTCGGGTACTCACACACCAGTCTAATATGTATGCAAGAGTAGCAATTATAAACATAAATACATAAGTGGAATTGTAAAACATGGGATAGGAATATGCAAACTATTGCTTGCCTTCGAAGAAGTCGGAGCTTTACGGATCTCCTACAGAAATTCCCGGCAACAGTATCCAGTTCTGGAAAAATGTTATCTACACATAAATCAAGGAAACCCAAGCAAACAGCAGATCCAAACAATGAAAATATAATAATAAAAATATGTTAAAATTCTAGAAATTATTTATGAATTAATGGCTCGGGGATCACCTGAATCGGAGCTCAGGAACTCCCAAAACAATTCCGGGAAGTTTCGGAATAAATAGAAATTCCCAGGAAAATATTAAAGGGCTAAACACTAAATGGGCCTAGCCCTAGCTTCCGGTCTAGCTCCCTCTCTCTCTCTCGTCTTCGGCCCATGCAGCCCAACAGCCGTGCGGCAGCCGGTGCTGACAGGTGGGCCCTACCGGTCAGAGATGGCAGTACACCAGCTCATCGGCCAGGCCGGGTCGGGTTTCGGGCCTGGCTTGGAAAGGCCCGGTTCCATGGGACCAAGCCTGAGCCCGGCCCAACGCTTCGGGCTTCGGTTTCGGGCCCAAACCTGGCCCGAAGCCCGAAAGCCCGGCCCGAAGCCCATGAGCCCTGCCCGACCACGGCTTAAGGCATGTTTTTCTCGGGCCCGAGCCCGACACGATGGCCGGGCTCCAGACCGAGGCCCGTGCCCGGACCGATGCACCGGCCGGGCCGAGCCGGGTCGGGCTTTTTCGGGCCGGGACGGGCCGCCCATGAACAGGTCCAGATGGTAGTGGCGGCGCCGCGCACGCGCGTGCGCGGGTGGCGACGGGACACATGGCTGCACCGTGCGAAGGGCGGCGCGGCGGATGGACGACGCATGGCGGCTTGGGGTTGGCGGCAAACGCGCATAGGAAAGGGCGGGTGGACACGCGGTGTGCGGCGACTGGCCGGCGGCGGCGCGCGGATCCGGTGGCGACACGTGGTGGCATGGCGCGGTGCACGCGGGCAGGAAACGGGCGGCAGCAGCAAGCGCGTGGCCGCCGAGGATTGGTGGGCGCGGAATCTGGGGCGGCGGCGGACGAGGTTTGTCGGCGGCGATGTCAATGCGGCGGCGGCCCGTGAGGAGAGAGAAACTTTGGCAGCTTGTATCTTGCTCAATTCTTGGCCAAAATAGGAGATCCATATATCCATCTTGACCGTCTAGACGAGCTCTGTAACATGGCGGTATCTAATCTAGGGTTTGGATTTGGCACAGAGGAAGATACCCTAAAAGATGGCCGAGGAGGCTAGGGTTTGGTGGCTAGGGCTCCAACCTTGGGGCTCCATGAGTTGTGGATAGCAAGGGGGGTCTTCGGGGGTTTATGTAGTGCTGGGGAAGGTATGGATTCGGCCATATTGGGTTGGAGAAGAATTAGAAAGTCTAAACCTACTCGGATCATAATTCGGGACTTGCCGAATTAGGATCCCGACCTTCCATGGGAATTTGCGGTCGCAACTTGGTGAGCAGGTTATCTAGGGTTTCTAGAACACTCCTCTATTTTTGGAGAATTATCGAATTAGTATTCCTCATTATTTCATGCCAAATACCTTCTAAATTGGGCCTTTTCGGGCTTAATCCAACTTTTCGGTAAACCCAAAAATTAGAAAAAGGCAAGACATATATTTGGGAATCTTGGGGACATGTTACCACTGCCCCCATCCTGATTTTAAGCAAGGCTTGTGCATAAAATAGTCTATCGGACCATAAATAATAGCTGTAATAGGTTTTATCTACACAAATAATAAAACCAAATTTTATCTTATGTTTTATCTCTTTTAAAACACTTGAGACACCTAATAATTTTATTAGGATGTCACATTCTTCTACTCCTGAGAAAGGTAAAATCAACTTAACATTGCCTTCTTATGCTGGAAAGTTTGACCGAATGCATATATTGATTGAGAAATAGCAGTAGACAAACAATTTGGAGTGCATGTTTTGTATGAAAATGAAAAGATTAGTTTTGCCGCTAGTGTGCTTACTGATTATGCTTTAATTTTGTGCAAGCATGTTTGTAGGAAAGAGAGTAAACCTATTAATTGGAACGCCATGAAAAAACTTTTGAGATTTAAATTTGTTTCTAAATATTATGGCGAGCATTTATTTAACAAATTTCAATGCTTAGAACAAGGTAGTAAAATTGTCAATGAATATTATGATGAACTACGAACTTGTTTATTGCGTTGTGATTTTGAAGAATATGAAAAGGATACTTAAGATAGGTTCTTTTGTGGGCTTAATAAGGATATTCAGAATATTATTGTTGATCGAACATATAATTCTCTTTCACAATGATTCATTGTGCCTGTAAAGCTCAAATTATGCTTGCAAGAAAATCTTTGAATGAACCATTAGCTTCACTTGAAGCGCCCCTTGTTGCACCTCCTCTTGTAGCTAACATATTGCAGTCAAATAAGCACTATCAAGACGATGATCAAGGAGAGAACAAAGAGAAGAAAGTGATCGGGATCTCTCATGTGTAAGTAAAGAGATAAGTACACCTATAATAGCTAATGAGCATTTGGAAGATAATATAAAAGGTGCCATCCTTACACAAGGTAAAAACGATTTTGATATGCTGAAATTGTCCACTACTCATGCTATTGTAGAGCAACAATTAGTGGAATCACTTAATGATTTTTCTTTGTTACAAGATGATTCACCTGCTATCACTTGGGATAAATAAGAGTTGTGTGTTAATGGTTCACTTATATCCATATCACAACTAGTGAACGGACAAAACTCTTGTGCTGAAAATAAATATGGCATTCACATTGCTAGTGAGAATGATGAAATTGAATTAATGTCTTCTTTAAAAATTTTGGGTTACATTAAATTTGATATTCTGTGTGAGCTTAATAGTTTAGAGAAGAGACTTTTTAAACATGGTGATTTTCCATGGTTGTCTCAACTTACTTTTCATGTTATTGGCAAACGTAATGATAAAGGAGACCATATGGTGCATCATATTTATATTTGCTCAAATCCGAAATCATTATTTTCTATGCAACAATGTGATCGATCTATGATAAGTACTTACAGTTTTGATCTCCATTTACATGATAGTTTTCAAGAAAGTGAGTACTTTAATACTGATGATTTTTATCCCAATCCTTTGATCACAAAAGATGTGCATATTGTTTTGTTCCCTATTGGTACTAACATTTTGCAGGAGAATATGATGGAGTCGAGGACGACTCCAATTCAAGAAATGGAGAATGATGAGAACATGTTCGTCAAGGATACGTCCAACGTTACATCAAAATAGCTTCATCGACCTTCATCTTGGCCATGTAGATCACATGGTCGATCACACAATTGGCCGCTGTCTCGGCTTCTGGACATGGCACCATCACATCCAGCAACTAGGCCACCACCTTGGACGCCTCCCATTTGTGATGACATATTTAAGAAAAGTGTATCTGCACCTATGCCATATCTACAACACATACAAGTCACGTCGATCAAAGGAAAGCTCACAAGAAAACCAAACTACAATCCAAACTCCAATTCTACTCCGGTTTGGCCATCAACGTGCAGCCTGCATTCAAACGGACACCCATGTTGCATGCGAACTCCGTTTTGAACGTTCTTGTTATCCACGAAGAAGCTCACGATGAGATATTTCCAACGGATCCATCCTCAACTCAAAATTCTTTCGAAATCAGCGAGAATCGTTAAAACAAGTTGTTGCATCAACGATTGGGCTAAACCTGGGCCTTATAAGCGTGTTGGGCTATGGACCAGGTGGAGCACGCCCCATGGGAGCCCTAGAATTACTAGGGATCCCTCTTGACCGCCTCTCGCATGATAAATAGGGTAGCCGTCGCTGTTTTTAGATTTGGGTTTTGTTTAGTTATGTTTTAGCCTACATACCGATATTCGCGCGTATCAGAGTTGTTTTATCGTTACAGAACCCCACCATTTGTGATACTTTTTAGATCTAATCCTAATACATATTTGTCAATTTAGTCGGTTGTTCATCTTGTTCTTGCTAGTGCTTCGATCGCTTGCAGGATCAAGGACCTTCGTGGTCAGGTTGATCGCGCTCCAATGAGGTTAATAACCATCTGGAGTTGGTGTACCAGTCGCTAAGGCGCAACGTCCTGAACGGTTGTAGTTGAGCCGTTAATATCGACTTGGAGTTGGTGTACCGGTCGCTAAGGCGCAACGTCCTGAACGGTTGTAGTTGAGCCGTTAATATCGACTCCTACCAGATCGTAGTTATCCTTCTCTCATCGAAAGATCGGGACCCCTGCTCCTATCAATATATCTCATTTCTCTCATTAAAAGATCGGGACCCTTGCCCCTATCAATATATCTCATATTTATAATAAATAGATAGATATGTGATGCTAAAATAGACTCCAATTTGAATTTGACTAGACAGGGTTGTCATATTGATATGGATCGGATTCATAACATCTGATGCAGGCGAGCTATGGACGGTACGTAGCGAGGCTGGCTTCTGATATAATTAAAATCCGACTTCGTGTTTTTCTCCTTTCTTCTAATTTCTATTAGTGCCCGTGCTAGAGTTATAGACGAAGAGTATTGGCTTATATATAATAGATAGAAAGTCAGCGGGTTAAGCTCGTTTTAGATGTGGTGTCTGACAGATTGGTTGTGCATGTGTTATTTTGGGATACTGATTTCCACTGGCCACCGTGGATTAAGCTCTTTCTAGTTTCTATTGGCTGTTCCTAGATGGCACTGCTTGAACACGATCAAGTATGGTTGAAGCAACTCGGTGCCATTGAGGATCGATGAGATGCGCGCGCGGGGTCGGGAGATAGTGTAATTAAGAAGTGTTTTTTTTACTTATAAACCTACAATGTTATTTCTGGCACTGCTCATATTGACCAAGTTCAAGATGGTGAATCTTTTTTTGAAACTAATGGACAGGACCTTTGCCTTTGCCATTTCATTCAAAAAGAAAATAATACAAACATTGGTTTAAAGAAAGCAAACACCATAACATTCATTTTAAAGAGTACTTGTAACGCCCCAATTTGGGGATGATTTTAAACTTGCGCCAAATTCAAATTTTCGCTTGAAATTGTGAATCACCCTGACCCGTGGGTCAAATTAACATAAAATGCTGAAATGAACCAACAACTTATCATACATGGTAAGTCTATTCAAAGCGGAGATCCATACTACTCATGTTCCGAAATGTTAATAACGCAATACAAGCAACTGATAATAAAGGAAATACAAGCAAGTTTGCTTTTTTTGTCCATATAAAAAGAAACTAGTTCATTCAACTTTGCGTCTTCATATTATAGATGAAATGCTCATTGGTGTCAGCTAAATAGCTACAGTCATCGTTACTGAACAAGCAAATAAGACGAACAAGCACTAAGATGAACAAGCAGATCATTAAATCTGCTTTAGGAAGTTCAAAAGATATACAGAAACTCTGCACAAAAATGGCTATACAGAAACCAGAGCAAAAGGAAATTTTGTTTGCATACAGAAATGGATCACATTCTTCGATCGACAGAGTAATATAGCTGATTTCCACAATTTTATCAAAGGATGAAGGGCTGTAAAAGTAAGTACCTAAGATCTATGTCCATTTCATCTGAACAGAATTTGGCTGGAGGAACGACATAGTTTGGGGAGTAAACCTGTAGGCACAAAAGACACAATAATCAAATATCAAAGGATCCATTCGCAAGAGCATAATACAAAAAAAAAAGATCAGAAACAATATTTTTCCTTTTCATTCCCTCCTGTTTCTTTTGCAATGCAGTTAGCCTAAAATTGGGTTAATGATAAGCAAAGGGGTTTGCTTTAGCTCACCAATTTTATAAAAAATTACAGATCTTGAAACAAAGTAATCAACATTTAGTGATTGCAAATCTGTACCAACATGTAAAAATAAATAAAAAAAAGAGTAGAAACAGATATAGATTTGAGTATTAGGTAAATAGCGAATCTTTGAATATTATGTGTAATGTCTATTTGGCTTTCCACAACCTAATATTAACACCTTGCTTTAAGACTAACTTTTTTCCAAAGAGGTGTGCTTCTACCAATGTCCAATGTCAAGTAAGGTTTAAGTAGCATGTTATAGCCTAAAATGGAAATGACATGCGTCATTGGTAATCTTGCACCATCTCTGTATGCATTTCCTGTGGGCAAACTACATCCAACCAAAAACAGTTGATCAACACATCATTAAACATTTTCTCAATCAGCAGAACATCCAGTGGTTTCCACAAAATGGGTAGAAGAGGGGGATCAAGTAGCAATAGACAAATTGACAATAGGGACTTCAGATCAAGTGCCAGTGGTTTCCTTCAACGCTGGTTGTAGTTACGTCCAAGAAACCGGCCTTCTAGCCGTAGCGACTTCAGATCCAATCTCCTGCCAGCCGCCAAGACTTCAGATCCAACAATCTAACTGGAAGAGGGGATGGAAGATGACCATTGGTCAGAGCCATACCTGGGAGATGGGAAGGTCACTGCAGTGGGGTCGACGCCTCGACAGTGACCAGATCTGGATCGACTTGGGAGGCGGGGCTAGGTGGAGGTAACCCTAGCTCTCTCCCAAGACTTTTCTCATGCGCAGCTGCATCGGAGCTGGGCGAGGGCGAGCTGGAGGAAGGTCGCGACGGAGAGGAACTCGTCACCGGAGGCGGCAATAGGGACCGGAAGCGATGGGGACAGGAGGTGGTGTGGAGACCCAGGTGACGGAGGTGGTGCTGGAGGCGGAGGCGCAAGCCGAGGCGACGAAGGTGGCGCTAATCTGTTGGAGGCGGAGGCGACGAGAAACGGAGCTCGGGAGAGAACGAGTGAGCGAGCGAGAAGAAGGGGAAGAAAACCACGACTCCGCAGGAGAGGGGCGATTCCCCGGGGTTTAGACGGGGGAAGGGATGAATAACCTGGGTTGATTGGCTTCCAAATGCTACCGTGAATGACCCCGTGGAAAATTTCCACCTGGGCCGCAAACCCCGGGAAAGGGCCGGGATCCTGGCAGGGTTTGTGGTTCCCAAACGAGCCCTAGAGAAGAAACTAAAATAACATGAAGACAAATATTGATTAGCGCCTTACAAAGAGACAACAACACTTAATGTTAGGCGAATTGAGTGTGCAAACGATTGGATACATAGAAGAGGGAGGGAGGACCCAACCATGCCGTGAAGGTCTCAGGGACCCAATCACCAACCTTTTGCATTCTTATAAATATGTTAGTAACTTACCTTTGTACCTTTCAATCATCCCAGACAATAGGGCGACATATGTACAACAACTAGCTTGGATGAAGCCATCATCTGTGGTGGCTCAGGCTGTTTTTTTGTGCTTTCCTCCGGTGTCTATCTTCAACGCTAGGGCAGGGAATAGCCAAAAAAAACTAAGACAACAACGACAAGCATGATGCTATCATCCCTTGAAGGTGACTTGGATTCTTGTAACACCGTTATTTTTATTAAAAAAAACTAAAGTCACATGTAGCATTTGCATTAAATAAAAATTTATGAATGAAAATTTTGTAAAGATAAAAATGAGTATGTTCTTTTAAAAATATACTAAAATAATTTGCTATTGGAATTTAATCAAAATTGGCCAAATGCTTTATCAAACAAATTAATACGTTGGTTAGGTTCAGAAATAAAATATTTATATTATTTCTTAAGTAATTTTGTGCGTCTGTTTTTGCAAAAGCGAAAATTTCTATTTTTTAATATTTTTGTTGGACTTTAGACCCAATTATTAATTCACTATTTTGCTCCCTCCTTGAGCATCACTTTTTTGTGTCTGTGTATCGCCGGAGATGGCTGCCATTGCGCGTCTCGTCTTCCTCACGGCCGGCGGTGCTGTCATCGTGAGCGTTGTTGCTGCCATTGTCGTAGACTATCCGACGAGCTGGAGTTCGTTGTTTGTGCAGTCCCTCCACCTTTGCGGGAATTGTCGTTCACGGCATGAGAAAAAACTTTCGTAACGACTTATCAGATCCAGCTAACCACGAATTAGGACTGATAGTGACAACAATCCCGGTTCATAGCTGCTAGGATAAAACATGTTTTTTCGCTCACAATAGAACCGGTTTGTGTCACAAATCGGGACGGAAGAGCGCCTTGGTAGACGATTACATGCCAACTAGCACGAGCACACATTGGTTTTGAAACTTTAGTCCTGATTCGTGTTACGACTAATGGTAAGGCTTTAGTCATTGTACCGAGACTAAAGATAAGGATATAATCCTTGTTCGTGTTACGAACCAAGAGTAAAGCCTCGGTAAGGCTTTAGTCTTGATTCTTGTTACGACTAATGGTAAGGCTTTAGTCACTATACCGAGACTAAAGATAAGGTTTTAGTCCTTGTTCGTGTTACGAACTGAGAATAAAGCCTCGTTTCAGCATACTTTAAAAGGAATGCATATGCTAGTCTATTTAATCCACGTGGCTGGGTTGGTTGGTTAGAAAGGTGAATGGGAAGTCTCGTGGTGGTAGGAAGGTTCTAGTTTCGAGACTTGAGTCCGCTATACTTTTAGATATTTTTTACACCGCGGGGAGGGCTATGTCCCGGTTGGGTGAACCGGTACTAAATATTTGTGTCCCATGATATAGGGCTATGTCCCGCTGTCTCGATTTCGCAACCATGACAAAATCCAGTTACCAAACAGGACTAAAGGCCATTTATCCGGCTGTGGTCGTTGTGAACTGATAATATTTGTTAATAATAAATATTATTTATTTAATACATTGAAGTATATAGCTCAAAAAATTATGAAAAAACTTTAAAATGTTTTAAAAACCAAGATCTACCTCTCTGTAAATTTATATAATTTTCTACAATAGTTCTATTTTCGGTTATTATTTTGTTTTATCAAAATTCCTATAAATTACTCTTTAACTTTTGCAAATATATTTATTACAAAATAAGTTCATAAATTCCTGGAAATTACATTATTTATATCTATATATTTATTTAAGCACGTGCATTCATACTCATGTATTTTAATCTTCTGCATTATAATTATATGTATTTTTTGTGTTAGATTCGCTTGCTATCAGCCCTTCGGCAAGCGTTGTCGTCAATCATGCTGAGCACGCTGATCAAGAAAGTTCATGTTGACTCATGTTGCAAATCCCATGTTTTGCGGTGTTATTTTAGATTTGTAAATTGCATGTATGTTGAACATAAAAGGATAATTATCTTAGTTTGTCAGTTAATAAACTAATTAATACTAAATTTACTATGACCATGACTTACCAACCTTGGTAATATTATTTAATTGTTCTTGCTACCATCCTTGTTTGGTTTATTTGAAACTTGCATGGTATTGCCATGAGTCAAATATTCTTTCGATGTGTTGATGTTACCTAGATATGCTACCTGGGTTTTTCAAATGGTTTTATTCTGTGTGGATGGTTGTAAGCAAGGTTCATCTTTGCACGACACTCGGGCCCAGTGTTGGAGCAGCCCGAGTTTATAAGGACCGACACCTTATGATTTTCAAGAGTAAGTATAGCAATACGACCATCGAGTGTTTGTATGGGTTAGCCCTAATTGAATAGCTTTCAGACTTCTGGTTCGAGTATTTCAAAAGGTGACATAGGAAATGGAGATCGACCACGTGCTACATGGCACAAAAGGATGACGTGGATAGGATGACTTAAGAGGACTATTAAAGCGGGCCGGCAAGGGGCCCATAGAAAAACCGGCTAAGAGGAACTACCACCTGCATTGACTTTGTCAAGTCGACCAAGCCCGAGCAGACACCTACCTATGCTCGGATGAGTTGCCCGAGCAAGGGTTTGTTTGCACAAGTTTCCAAAGAAAGGGGTTTCTCGTAATCTTTCTCTAGGAGAACCTTGCTCAGCCCGTGCCAGCAAGGTGAACACATGTCAGAGCGTAGCCTCCGATGCATGGCTTCCCACGAGAAGTCAGGCAACTAACAAGACCCTTTTGACGATTGGAATGACCTACCATCATCGGGAGCTACAATTTGTGAGAAATAATGACAAAACAACAATGGAATAGTGATAGGGGCAGTGCTGCAGCCACAACAGTTGGCTCGGGTTGGCCGATGAGACAGATTTGTACTATGCGCAGTGATACACCTCTTTCAAAACTCTGTGCAAACCGCTGACACAATGAGAGCGGGGCATGCAAACGCCAACAATAGTAGAGCCTCGGATGCATCCCGGGGAACACTATCAAAACCCTCTTGAACACAAGTGGAGGGGAGAGACACATCCAAAAGGAGATAGCACACATATGGAAGGCATCGGAGCACAAGCACACACCACCCACTCCGTATCATAGGGGTTTGAGTGGTGGCTGGCTAGCTTGCATGCAACGGTGATTTGCTACCAGCTGTAGGAGAAAATAAAAAAGAAGAAATAAAGGGACAATGATATGGATGTACTGATGATATGGCCCACCTTGAGGAACAAACTGATAGTGGTGACATGGGCAACTCTATCGGCTGCCGACACCACCTAGTAATGATAGATCACTATCAGTACGGACACACACCGGTAGTGACAACAACAATTTCATTTTCAATTTGTGGGTTAAACCAACAGTACTGGTACACAATCTTCATCGTCTTTCTTTCTCCTTAGCATGTTCTGTGGCTCCATTCTCTGATCCCCTCGATTCTGACCTAGTCATTGATGTTGCCCCGTGTCTCCATCCACCCCAACTACCTTTTCCTTGGTTCGAGTGAGTGTTGTGGGCATCCAAAGAGTGGTGGTAGTAGTGGCCAACAATTAATACAATGGTTATGGTAGGAGGGGAGAGAAAAAAGGAGAGAGGGAGGGTTTCAAAGAATCTGAAAAATGAATGAGCTCTCTCAAAGAATTACAATGGACGAAAGAGCAAGGGTTGGTGGGTCACACATATCTAAAAACTAATTGTACAGATCCACATGTACAATGAAAACATGTACCAGGTACACGTGGCTGACATGTTCTAATGCATACAGAGGGCAACTGTTGCTAGTAGCTGGTCTCATGGTGCGATTGGGAAGGAAATGCATTGGCTTGATTCCTGTGCACGACCGATCGATAAGAAATCAGGATGCACTTTACCTTGTGTTCTTACTCCTAGCTGCGTGCTTGGGTTGACGCAGACTACTATACGCCCATATGCGCATGTGCATATATACATGCCAAAGTCAATGACGAAAACATCGAGGTCGTCTTCTACAATGTCACTATGTCAGCTAGGATTATGCTGCTGATCAGTGGATGCCGGCTGCAATGTGTCCATCCATTTTGACACTCACATGCATGCTAGTTAAGAGTCATCGGGCATGCATGCTGCATGCATGGTACGTATAGTGGATAATTGTTTCCGCTGTTCAGTCGTCAGTGATGCCCATTGTTCACTATTTTGATATCGTCCTGCCCGTTGTTCATTAACAACGCATTATGCATGTGAATTTTGTACTATCAATTGTAGCATAGTCAAATGTGTGTCTCTGTGTGTGTGCATGTGTTTATTAGGGAAACGAAGGATGATTCGTCGAGACTGATTAATTTCTCCGGTAAATAAAGGGATCGTATAATGGTGGTGGGCGATGGCAAGAAGATACCTGGTAATATGTTAACCTAGTCGATCGTGCCCGGCTTAGGGCCTTGTTTGTTTCAGATTAATGTAGCGTTGTGTTTTACCGTAGCAAATTTATGATCCCCTCAAAATACGTCTTAACGAGTTCAAAAAATTATATAAAAAATATTTTACAAACTTTAAGGTACTATTTAAAACCCCACAAGAATGACTACAAAACATTACATCATTTGGCTTGTACAAAAATAACAAATTTTCATTTCATTTAATTTAATTTAATTTAATCTGAAACAAACATGGCCTAGAGGCCTTGGACATTTCAGTTTAGTATAGCGTAGCGTAGCGTTCAGCAAAATTTATCTTTTTTGTATAGCCTATTTGGTGTACTAATTTGTAATGATTTTTTCAGGTTTTTAGTAGTTCTCTTAAAGATTCTAAAACTATTTTTAAATTATTTTTTATAATATTTAAATCATTTTTTAAAGACTATCAAATTTTGTTGAAACGCTATGCTACGCTGAAATGTACAAGGCCTTAATGTAACAGCCCAATTTTTTAGGACAATTCAAAAATTTTTAAGCATCAAGATTCATTCAAATTCGAGCAGACACGTGGGACCTGTCGACGGTTGGGATATCGGTCCCAAGTCAACTAAGGTTCTTGCGAAAGGGAGATAGAAGACTTGCCGAGCAAAGAGAACAGCGATCAACGAGCAACAGGGAGACACGGGGTTTTTTTATCCTGGTTCAGACCTCTCCAAGGAGATAATAGCCCTACGTCCAACGCTTCTTTATATGTAGAAGGATTACAAGGTGGAACTCGGTGAGACGAACAAGTCTCGGCGAGTAATATGCGTCAATACAATGGTGCTTGGCCGTGCCCTCTATACGCCGTAGGGGCTCGGTTTATATAGTGTTGAACAACCGACCTACTGAGAGATAATCAGGCCCGGCTGACCACGGGACCGTAACGAACTCGATACATGCCAAATACATCCCGAGGTAGATAAGGTATACTCCAATTCTTGCGGATCACGACGTCTACTCCAATCCGGGAAACCACGTCCGGGTCTTCACGTAGTTGTGCAGAACTCTTGCTCGAGTCGAACTCGAACAGAAATCCTTGACCGTTACACATCATGCCAACCAAGAAGCTGTTCGGCATGATGCACATAGGCCTGAAAGAGCCCTCTAGGGAGCAAGGCCCTAGGAGGTTGTTCGATTAGGCCGTCAGGGAGTGGGCCATGGCAATGGGCCGTGATTTTATCCCCGACAGCTATCCCCCGAGACTCAAGTGGAATATCTCACCAGAATGGGGTCTTCCTCTTGAGACTCAAGTCACGAAGAGGGTAATTTTGCTGCTACAAAGACGTGCAACAGAAGACCGAACAGGTAATGGTTCAACCGAACAAACCTGCCCAGTGCCGAGCAACTCTGTTGCGTCAAACAGGAAGCAACATCTTTCCGAGCAAAGCACTTAGCCTTCGATGCAGAAATCAGAAATCCAGTCCCCAAACGCAGAGCTTGTCACGGGGACCAGATGCGCGCTCCAGGCGAAGAGCTACCCGGTGCGAGGTGAATCATCTCCTTGAGGCTGAACGTCATCAAGGAGGGATTGGGTTCTTGGTAGTGAATAGTGTACCACCGCATCCGGTAAGATCGGATCTTTCGGGAGAATGAGCATAGCAAGTCGCGAGATGGACTTGTGTTGCTGCATCCAGGTATGAAGATACCTAGTAAAGCATGAACGGAAATAGGGGAACCATGTCTCGGGCTAGAGCTTGCCCGAGGAAACAGAGATTGCGCTCTTGAGCGAATGTTGTGCTCAGGAGCAAAGGTGATATGCCCCCAGACGTAGATCGTGTGCTAGAAGCTGACAATGCATACGAGGGGAAGGTGACCCAGTGCCCGAGCGTAGAGCTCGTCAAAGGAACCAGGTAAAGAGATCCAGTCCCCGAGCACAGAGCTCGTTAAAGGGACCAGAAAGTGCGACTAGGTGAAGACGTTCCCGGTAGGAGACCATCCAGTCCCCGAGCACGGAGCCCATCGCGGGGACTAGACGCGCGCTCCGAGCGAAGAGCTGCCCAGTGCGAAGTAATCCAGTCCCCGAGCACGGAGCTCGTCGCGGGGACCATACGCGCGCCCCGGGCGAAGAGCTGCCCGGTGCGAGAGGTGATCCAGCCCCCGAGCACGGAGCTCTCGCGGGGACCAGACGCGCGCTCCGGGCGAAGAGCTGCCCGGTGCGAGGTGATCCAACCCCCGAGCACGGAGCTCATCGCGGGACCAGACGTGCGCTCCGGGCGAAGAGCTGCCAGGTGCGAGGTGAATCACTACCCGATGCAGTCAGGGCCGCAAGAGAACGTATGAGATCAACTCTTTACCCTTGACGTAGTCCTTGCGACAGTATAAGCGTTGTCTTGGCAAGTGCAGAACCGACGCTTGGAGTGCCCGTTGCGATGAGAATCGGTTTACAATGGACAGGACTCCGTTGGTGGCGCACTACCTTGACTTAGCCGAACTGTGAAGGTCAGTGCCGGGCAAAGGCAAGAAATCATACGCGGGTGAAGTGAATCAGTCCCCGGGCATGCGCGGAGCGTGCTCGGGAAGAGAGGGATGCAGACATCGGTTTTGATGGGGAAGCCTGTAACCTTGCCGCGACCATCACCGGCGTCTGACGTTCCCCGTTCCTGTATTTCCTGCAGAAGGCAAACAAGAAACGAGCCAGCAAGGGAAAAAAGAGAGCAAGGACAGGCTCTAAGAAGAGCAAAGTGAGTTTTGAAAAACATGTTAAAGACGACCTACCCGCACAAGACATAACTTTTTCCGGGTACGTCCCCTGATAGCGTTTGTGTCACCTCGGCGAATGCGGAACCGACGCTAGGAGTGCCCGTTGCGATGAGAATCGGCTTACGGTGGGCAGGACTCCGTTGGTGGTGCATTGCTCCGGATTACCGTGCCAGGAAGGATGTAGCATGGATAAAAAAGACGTGTGCGGGCAAGTGCAACCCCGCTGTGGCTAAGACCGCTAACCAGGGATGGCGATTGGGACCTTAGCCGCAGGCAAGATGTTCGAGACGAAATCTTATCCGGGCATGGACCCGTGTAGCGTTGGTGTCACCTTGGCGCGTGCGGAACCAACGCCAGGAGTACCTGGTTCCGATGAGAATCGGCTTACGGTTGGGCATGCCCGTTGTGATGAGAATCGTCTTACGGTGGGTAGAATTCCCTCGGTGGTGCACCGCTTCGGCTAACCAGAGCTGTACAGATTGTTGTCAGATAAGAAGACATGCTCGCACGCGGGGAGCGCTACGGGAGCGAAAGACCGGACTGATTTGTTCCTTTATTAACTAGGTAGGGGTACAGAAACGACCCTGGGTTCATAAAGAGCTAAATGCGGACCCGAGCAGCGAGATTTTAGAAAACCAACGCTAAGGAAAGGAACTAGAAAATTGAAAACGTACTGGGGTTACCAAAATTCGCGTGCATGTACTGGACGCCAACTTGTTTCGCAGATTCCTGCTGATCCGGAGAGAGTTTTGAGGTGGGACCAGATCCGTTGGAAAGCTTATTGCGTCAGCTTTCCGTGAAGTGGTAAAATGCCTGAAACAAAGGTCGTTTGAGGCCGGGGTGCCCGTTTTAGTGTGGACTGGTCTGGGAGGCCACGAATTTCGAGGTCGCGAGCTTGCTGACAACCTGGTGGAGACGGCCGAGCAGAATTGACCTGCTCGATCTCATCAACCGCCGCGCGATCTAGATCGAAGGGATCGATCCGATCTGATAGGGGATGTGACATCCTGCCCTTCTGAGTCATCGCCCTCAGGAAGAGTTTCCTGGTCGCTGAAGGAGTTCAACATGCTCGAACAGGCTTGATCTACTAAGTCCCCACGGACGGCACCAACTGTCGACGGTTGGGATATCGGTCCCAAGTCAACTAAGGTTCTTGAGAAAGGGAGATAGAAGACTTGCCGAGCAAAGCAAACAGCGATCAACGAGCAACAGGGAGACACGGGGTTTTTTATCCTGGTTCAGGCCTCTCCGAGGAGATAATAACCCTACGTCCAGCGCTTCTTTATATGTAGAAGGATTACAAGGTGGAACTCGGTGAGACGAACAAGTCTCGGCAAGTAATATGCATCAATACAATGGTGCTTGGCCGTGCCCTCTACACGCCGTAGGGGTTCCGTTTATATAGTGTTGAACAACCGACCTACCGAGGGATAATCGGGCCGGGCTGACCACGAGACCGTAACGAACTCGATACATGCCAAATACATCCCGAGGTAGATAAGGTATAGTCCAATTCTTAGGGATCACGACGTCTGCTCCAATCCGGAAAACCACGTCCGGGTCTTCACGTAGCCGTGCAGAACTCTTGCTCGAGTCGGACTCGAACAGGAATCCTTGGCCGTTACGCATCGTGCCAACCAGGAAGCTGTTCGGCAGGATGCACATGGGCCTGAAAGAGCCCTCTAGGGAGCAAGGCCCTGGGAGGCTGTTCGATTTGGCCGTCAGGGAGTGGGCCATGGCAATGGACAGTGATTTTATCCCCGACAGGACCCTCTCCTTCTCTCTCTCCTTCTCTCTCTGCTCTCTCTCCCTCACTTCCTCACTCTCTGCCGAGTGAGCCGCGCCGTCGCCGCTCTGCTCTGCCACTGCCCTGCCCTGAGCTGCGCCGTGCGCCGCGCCTGCCTCTGCCACCTTCGCCACTCGTGCCATCATGCGGGCAGCGCGCCGTCCTGTCCTGCCGAGCCGTGCCACTCCCCCCTGCCGCGTCGTGTCGGGTCGCGTCGCCGCGCCACTCCATCCCCACGCCACTATGCGCACCTTCGGACCACCTGCCTCGCCCGGCCCTATAAAACCAATGGCCACCCAGCCGCCGCCGTTTTCCCCCAAAAATAACGACGCCGGCGCCGAGGAAATTCTCGCCAAATTCGTGAGCCCGAGACCAATTCCCCACACACCGAGCTTCCCTCACTCATCCCTAAGCTTTTCCCTCTCCTATTTCCTGCGGAGGCGCCCAGAGCTCCCATATTGACGCCGCCCCTATTCCGTCCACCGACGGGCTTCCCGTCGCCGGCCGCCCCCGTCCATCCACACGCCCGTCACTGAGCCCTGTAAGCATCTACATCACCCCCGCTTGTTCCCCGTTCATTTCCCTAGCTTCTAGATCCTTAGCCCACGTTCGTCTCCGGCGAGCCTTCGGCTTCGCCACCGCGCCTGACCGTCGCTGGCCCCGGCACGAACTCCGCTAGGCTCCCTAGGAGCTGTAGATGCTAGCCCACACATGCACTTGGCCGGAGCATGCCCGAAGCGCCGTCGCAGCACGAACCGCGGCCGTCGGCCATGTCGCCTCGCCCAGAGGAAGACAATAAACGGTGGTCGTCGAATCTTGCGCTAGGATTCGTGCATAGACAAGGCCAAGGTGCCACTGACTGCGGTACCCACCTGCCAGTATTTCCCGTGAGCGCTGGGTCGAAACCGTGTCGTTGAGTCCCTGATGCGTGGGCCCTGGACCCACCTGTCCGGTTAAGTGGAAGCGCCGCTAGAGGAAAGCGTTAGCTTTGCGCGAAGGTGCCTATGTGAAATCCGCCTTCGGCGTAGCCGCCCCAACCGGCGCGGGCGCGCGTGTGAATGGGCCGTAGGCCGCATTTGGGACTGGGTCGGCTCGTTTGTTGGGTTGGCCTTGTGGGATTTAACTTTTTAATACCGATTTAATCATTTAAATAATTGCATAAAGAGCTAATGATTTAATTAAAATAGTTAAAGGCTCCCAAAAATTCTAGAAAAATTTAGATAAATAGTAGAGACCATTTCTGATTTTATAAAAATATGAAAACAACACCCTTAGTTGGAGAATGACGTTGTTTATTTGAGATAGAGGATTTTCCTGTTTAGAAAATGGTTAAACAAATTCTAAGATGATTTTGGTACATTAAATAATGAATCTGACCCTATAATAATTCATTAGAAAACTAAATGAGTAGATAAATGCCATATTAGTCATAGAACTTTAATAAATGACATTCTTGTCCAAGGTAATTCTTATAGGAAATTATTTGTTAAAAACCAACAAATAATTAGTAAACCTCTTAACTGCTAGAATAAGAGCTAATTCTAGAAAATGCAATACTTTAACCCACGATCTAGGGTTGAGCCATAACTATAGAAAAACCCTATAAAACACTAAAACCGATAAACTTTACCCTGTACTTATGACGAATTCCGTCGAGTCGTCATCGTACGTCGTTCCATAAATACTAATCGCTCTATTATGACCATATCGTATGACAATGTATTTTTGGGATAACTATATTAATATATAATGATATTGTTACTTATTACTGCATTAGGACATGCATGGCATATCATACGAAAATTAGAATCATTAACCGATCTTTGATGATAGTGTCGAATGGTAAAACCTAGGGCACGTGCATGCATCATGGTTTCTGCTTGCATTAGTAGTAATTATTGGTTTGATTGTGTGATTAGACGTAGGCGATCCCAAAGGGAAGTTTGGTAACGCCGAGGAGGACCACCTATCTGAGCAAGGCGAGTTAACACTTACTTTTTAGATGTTATCCGTATTAGGGAGAGATTCCGACTTTCCCTAGTGCGGATTAACATCACTAATATCATGTTCATTACCCAGTTTTCTGCTAACTGTTTTGTTTACTATTTAAAATGCATGCTTAGTAATATGCCTAATTGTTAATCATGTAATACTTATACATGCCTGCCCTTGATCTATTTAGCCTTAATGACTGCCTTGATTGTCATTACTCTAGTTAGCCTATGATTAGTCTGGTAATTACTTTAATCCTACCTAATGGGTAAAACTTGCTTAGACTGGCTTAGACTTAAACAAATCTTATGGCAAATCGCCACGGAACGGTGAACCGATATTCACCGGCCATACATTCTTTTTCATTCACATATGACATGACATATGACAGTTAGGGCTATTAATTGCATGTTGGACTGATTGTGTTTGAGGGTATGGTTATATGGGATGTCTGTCGGGTTTAGTCGGTTGGTTGGAATAGCCCAAGTATGGTACGGTCGATGACCGAGGGAGTAGAGAATGATCGGTGAGTTGCCCTAGAGGACATCCTGATGGATGATGGAGGCAGAGGGTGCCTGGTGTTGGGTTTACTAGGGCTTACCCAGGAGGAGCGCGGAGTAACACGTGCAGCGGGGAGATCGCTGCCATCTGAGGGATGGTTCCAACACAACGCATGGCCATCGCGCAGAGTACGGGTCTTGGATCACCAGCTATGAGCGCTCTGCGGAGACCCTCTAGGACCATTCTCGATAGGGACCGGCATGGATCATCACCGAGGGTGATAAAGGCCACACTTCCCCAGGATTACGGCCAGCTAGTGAGGGCTAGCAACCCCCTAGGTCGAAGCGGGCATCCATAGCAAGTGTGGTCCACAACAGGATTGCCAAATCCTGAAAGGATGGCGGATCTAGGAAATGTTGGGGGCAACCAGAAGAAAGTTGGGATGATCAATTAAGCTGGTATGGGTATTTGGTCGAGAGTTGGTCTATTGTGGGTTGGTCAAGATGGTTGATTGATCAGTTGAGTTTGAGGTGCATTATTCAGATGGTAAACCTCTTATTTATATAAACAAGATAAATTCTAACTGATGCTAGATAGGATGTTTTCAAAGTCTTATAAAATTCTTGCTTTGCGCAAATAAAATAAACCTTCCTCCAAATAAAGCCTTTCATTCACTATGTGCATTAAGGGAAGTGTTAACTAGCCAGCGTTTGGATGACGCTGACCTCGCCTACTTTCATTCTTTAGACGAGGGAATCAAGGAAGACCCGTACGAGTGCCATGAAGACGACGGGCAGGACTTCGGTGGACCCGACGAGTCTTAGGGGTTGCTCCGGTCGCTGGCAGGGCACTAGGCCAATACGATTCTTTTGCGTACATATTCTGGGAATAGCTGCAAGCTCTGATCATTGTGTTGTATATTAAGGTTGAAACTGTTCGCCTTACTAAACCGCCTAAGGGCGTAACATGTTATGTAATATTTAGTTATTTTATGTAATTGAAGTATGCTTGTATCGGCTACGTGATCTTCCGCACTATCGTACCGATCTAGGAGCTAGTGCATGGGATTCCGACTCTCAAGGTAAGTTAAAATTGAGGGTTGACACTTAAAGTGACAACGTGTATAACAATGGGTGATGGCAGGAAGACCAACTTTTGAAGATCTTGGTATTTCTAGTGTTGCCCTATCCAAACACTGTACACAAGTGCATAAAACTATCAATATCTGCGCTGGATTTTAAACCAAAACAAATAATTAGGCACAAATAAGCGAGGTCATCTATGCCGGTTTATGAGTAGAACCAATACATATATCAAGACTATCTGTGTCGGTTATAGCCACAAATCAATACAAATACGTTGAATAACTGTGTCGGTTCTAAGCATGAACCAACACAGATGATTTGGGTAGCTATTATTGGCAATTTTAGTGGTTTTTGGTAACACAGAATAATTTATCAATATCCATTAATGTATACATCAATTTATCAAAATCAATAGAGAAAATGATCACATGAGCACACATAAGTATCAACACCAATAAAGACAATTAGATCACATGATAATCAAGTTTAGGTAAAATAAAATGCGAGAGTAATAGCAATGCAACTTCTTGTTTTGCAGCAAGTACTCACAAAGCATACCGGTCACACTACAGGAATCCGAAGTATTTATGCCGACGTAAATAGACCAAAAGCCGACATAAATAGCTATTTACATCGGCACACCGATGTAAATAAGCCGACGTAAATAAAGCGACGTAAATAGAGTCATTTACGTCGGCGGTCGGCGTAAATAGACATTATTTACGTCGGCCTCGCGGCTGACGTAAATAATAGCCATCGGGGAGGGTTGTCGCCATGGGGCCCTTATATATATATCCGTATATTTTATTGGATATAGATTCAAATACGAATATGTCGAATATGGATACAAACTCGAATAATACAAGATAATATCGGTTACGGATACGGAGCGAATACAGACCGGTTTAGACAAGGATACGGATATTGTTAGTCGAATACTAAAAATTCAATTTCATAAATCTGTTCCAAATTAACAAGAAATGGTCAAATTTTAAATTTAAAAGTGGGAATTTATATCATTAGGAAAAAACATTATAAAGTATGTACACGAATATTATTAAATTAGACTAGATTTAAAAATTCAAAAAAATAATAGTTGGGAAATTATCAATAAAAAATTCCAGAAATACATTAAAAATTCGACAGATACATTCGGATGATATCTATATTATATATTCGGATATTTTCTGAACAAAAACTCAGATATTACTTATCCACCGAATAATCATTGCTCCGTATTTGTATCCATATACACATCAAATTATCCATATCTATACCCTTATACGTAAAAATAGTCGAATATCCATAAAACTATCAAAATCACTATCCGATCAATTCGGTCGGTCGGTCGGATAATATCCGTACCATTTTCACCCCCTACGGTTCGTAATAAATCGACACAAATATAGCGCCATATATATACAAGGCTTTTTGGTGTAGTGGTAGCAAGTCCTAAATACTATCGTGAATAAAATATAAGAGAGAGTCATCTGGCTGAATTGTAGAAAAGGTGTGAATAATGGATCTGATTCTTAATTTAGGGCTAGCATTGGAGATGACCTAAATGGTTAAAAGACGTTGCACCGATATAATGGATATTGCACCAGTTGCTACATGTAGGAGCAACACCAGCGAGTGAGATGGAAGAGGATGCTAGCAAATTTGACAACGGAAGACGACCAAGTTATTATGGAGTTCCTTGAACTTGCGACAGCCATGCATGCACGACACTCAACGACCATTAAACCTACAGGCTACAGCTAGCAAACGGTGTTTACACGGTCGAATCGGCGTAACTCGTCGGCATGTTCCCCAACAAGGCCAGATTTTTTATCAAAATTTATGAAACTAAGCTCTTTTTCATACGGCAACTTATGTATCATGGTATGATCACAGCTGGACGGTTACATAAAATATTTACGGCCTAGATTTATTCATCCGTCTTACCATAGTGAGATTACTAGACCTCTGGATCAAATGAAATGAACCGGCACATTGGTTTAGATGGGTCGATCTTATCAAATCCCAAAGAAATTGGACACGGGCTAAAACTTTTTCATGCGTGGAATGGAAACTGTTCCAGTACATAAGTATATCAGAATTATATGTTACGAACTTCATATTCACTAGAACCGATGGAGTGGCATGCTAGCTTTAAATTAGATTACCCGCAGTGTCAATTGGACTTGATAAAGCTAGAACAATGCTAAATCTAACAAAAAACTTAAATTCATCTTACATTTCCTCAGTTCCTATGATCCCGAACGAACAGATCACACATGTTCAGATGAGTTAATGAACCTTCCAAGGATATATAGGGCTAACTAGATAGAATTGAACATGCAGAGTGTAAATAATAAGAAAGAAGAAAAACAGTGAAATAACCCAACAGAGTCAACACGTTGTATTAATTACTATGCCATTTTATACCCTCAACTTGTTCTCTGCATTATACCAGTTCAACATGCAAAGATTATAAAGAATCAATAATTGCATGGTCTCAAGCACTGTAAATACCCATGCAATCTTCGTCGTAGCACTCATCACATCTAACACTCAAGCCAGTGTAAGCACACAAAATGGCAGCCACTAAACTTGTGGCTCTTGGGTTCATTGTCCTCTTGAGCATTGGATTAGCCAATGCCTCCTCGAGTTCCCAGGGAACTGGCACCGGAGGAGGAGGCGGTGGTGGGTATGTGAATGGTGGTGGCTCAGGGTCTGGGGGTGGTGCTGGGTCTGGTCAGAGCAGTCCAAATGGTGTCCATGCGAGTGGTGGAGGTGGAGGCGGAGGTGGTGGTAGCAGCCAATATGGTGGAGTCGGATATGGAAGTGGATCAGGCTCGGGCTCAGGCTCTAGTCAAAATAGCCAAGGGTATTATTCAGGTTATGGTGGATATACTAGTGCTGGAGGTAATGGTGGCGGCGGTGGTGGAGGACAAGCTGGAGGTTATTATGGATCTAGCGGAAGTGGGTCTGGTAGTGGAATTGGCTCTGGCTCTAGCTCAGTTAATACAAATTACCGTGGACCAAATTATGCAGGTGCCAATGCTTATGGCAACGGTGGTGGCCAAGGAAATGGTCAGTATGGTGGAAGTGGTGGTGGAAAAGGTTCTGGCTCTGGGTATGGTGATGCACAACCTTAAAATTTCCACTATCTCAGACATGGAGCCCAACCTATGCATTTCGTGTTCTCGCCATAAATTTTGTTGTGTTCTCAACTTATTTCATTTTCATTAGCAAATACAATAAAGGGCTCTGTAAGTAGTATATGACTACTAAATGTTGTTATGTAATGTGCAACCAAGGAGAGGTTATATCACTATGATCTTCTGGTGTGTAATGTGCCATTTTGCTTGCATATATGTTTGAAATATGAATGCTTGTCTGTTACATCTTCTTTTCCATGCCATAAGTTTGATTCTCTTGTTGCATCTGTCTTGGTGCACATACTAGCTAAAAATTGCCTATGTATCGCTCCACAACACATCTCTCGCCGACATACCTCCCTGCAAAGCTCTCACGCTCCCGTAATACTGTTTAATTTTGTAACTAGTTTTTGAAGCATTACACCATTAAATCTAAAAATTAAAGGCTTGGATTAAATATCCATCCATCCACGCCATCTCTCCCATCTTCCTCTCTTTCCCTCTTTCTCTCCCTCTGTCTAGTGCCCCTCACTCTCACTCTCTCTCTCTCTCTTTTTCTCTCCCTAACGCTTCTCTCTCCTCCTCTCAACGCCGCCCAGCTCCTCCCTAGCATAGCCCCGCCCCCTACACTATGGGTGTTCTCCTCCACGGCCGTCTCTCCACTCTGTCTAGCCAAGCCTCGTCACTGAGCCGTCCTAGGCCGACCACTTGTTAACGCCCTAGATCAGAAGCATTGCTCCATTACTCGACCTAGTGCAGCCTGTGTCACCCGGATCTATCACCGATGGCCCTGTCCTTGGTCGAACTAGGCATATCCAACCACGGCGTTGTTGTTGTCCTCGCTGACCTGCGTTGCCCGGATTCGACGCTGGCCACTACATTGAGTCGTCGTTGCCTCTGACTCAGCCGCCGTCGCTTGCGACTAGACCCTCCTCTAACGCCCGTTTGGTTGTGACGTTCCAGCTGCTCCTCCCCTTCGTCGCTTCTTAGCTACTCCGGTGGTGATGTTTGTTGGAACCAGGCCCAAAGATCAAACTCACACAACACACGCGAGCTAGCACAACTTGGAGACTAATAGAGAAACAACCTCATAGCAAGAACACTTGCGACCACGAACACACACACGAGACGAAGAGTTGCGGCGACGAACACCTTTTTTCTGGTTTTCTCTATTAACTGCTGGACTCAACGAAACTGAAGATTACATCGGCTAAATACCCTCTCGCGCGCACGCAGGAGCAACAAACCTGCCCGAGTTACATGCGCACGCACACGCGTTTTACTCGGCCACTCCGCACGAGCGACTAACTCATGCGCACGATCCTTCAGAAGTGGTCTCCAAGCTAACTAGAAGCCACTCCTCCACTTCGTGCTAATCATGCATGCTACTAGCTTCTCTTGCCGATCCTACACACCAAATTAACTAACTAGCTAATTAGCTTCTAAATGCATGCAACACACACACATAACTCTACATGCAACACAACTCCACACACTCTACGTACATGACAGACATGCACTACTAATTGATTGAAATAGAAAACTCTCAAATAAACTAACTAGTCAAGATTAATGCTAACAATGTTTCGGCCGCTGGTGAGACAGAAGAAGAGGAAAGGTGTAAAAATTGAGAGAGGAGATGGAATAGCTAATTATAGAGTGCCTACAGAAGCAAACGGCGGAATCAAACAGTTCTACTGTAGCACGAGTGCTTTGCATGGTGGTACATAGATGAGAGACGCGTCGTGGAGTGATACATTGATGTGTATATATTTTAATTTACAGTGTCAATTAGTACATACTTTTACCTTGAACGATTGTAGCAATGTACGTATATATAATTTGCATGCAGTACCTCAGCTAGTAGTACTCCATATCGTAAAGTTTTGTGTTATACTCCCTCTAGTCACAAATAATTAATATTTTACATAATGTCGGTCAAACTTTTGAAACTTGAGTCACTAATATCTTTCTAAATAATCGGATTGTGTATATAAAAATTATATGTGATAATATTATAAATTTTATTTACTTTTAAAAATAAATTATAATGTAAATTAGTGATTGAAGTTATATATTTATAACTGTGCAAAATTAAAATGTTAAATTTTTATGACTTGAGGGAGTAGCTGCTACACAGCTAAATTTAGGTTTACAAAATAAAACAAACCCATATATGCATACCCATTTCGACAGCAAGATTACACACTTTATCGTCCAATAAATCTCCGCGTATACAGATGATTCCATTGTTACTCAATTAGGAGTAGCACTGATCTAAGTCAGCGCCTGCGAAGTTCCAACTACTAGTGCCGTGGTACGGATAGATGGCCATGTGAAGTCTAGGAGCAGGTCACGAACTGCGAGGCTGCCTCTGCAATGTCAACGAAACATGTGTAACTCTTGAGAAGGTGCTCCGACTCATCTATGACTATTCTATTCCTGTTTATTCACCTTTAAATTTAGGGACTGTATATTCAACCGTCGACTGTTTTTTTATACCTATCAGTCGATTTTCTGGACCGTCGGATCTAAATCCCAACGTCCAGATCAGCCCCGCGTCCCCACTCTCTCTCTCTCTCTTACTTTCCCCTTTTCCCCTCCCCTCCACCGCCCCCCGACCCCGACGGCCCGACCCCTGCTCCGCTCCTCCTCCTCCTCCCCCGCCGCCTCCGCCACCGCCAGCACCTAGCCACCCCGCCGCCCGACCTCCCGCCGCAGACGTTGCCCCACCCAACCTAACCTGGCTGTCGCCTTCACGGCTTCACCCCCCGACACCGCTGCCCCAACCGCCTTCCCAACCCGTCCTCGGCTCCGACGGCGCCGCCGCCGCCTCCGCCGCCGCCCTCACTCCATCCGTAACCAACCGCCGAGCCACCGCCTCCCCCGGCCATCCCTCTAAGCCCGGCGGCGCCCCGAACCCGAACCCCAACAAAACCCTAACCCATCCATTGCGGCGCGATGGCGAGAGAGGAGGAGGTCACCGGAGGGGAGCAAGACGGCGGGCGACGCGCGGGGAAGTGAGAAGTCGACTGAAATCCCCCTGGATTTCAGTCGACTGATGATTAGCAATTCCCTTAAATTTGTTGCCCTACTTTTTTATATGTTTCTCTTACATTTTAATTTCTATCCTACTGTTACAGTATTGGGTTCTTTTTTTGACACCAAATAGTTTCAATATTAAATGTGCCCTTGAGATTTTATCCAGACGACAGTGTGCTTGTTTCATGCCTTTCCTAGGGACACCTTCAATACATAGTTGGCCTTGTTTATTTCAGATTAAATTAAATTAAATGAAAATTTTTCACTTCCCTAGCCAGTATAAAAACTGAGGTGGATGGTTAATTAATATGGTGAGAAAAAGGCATCCTACGCACGGTATTGATCTCACGTCTTCCTGAGAGCCCGAAGCGCGGTCTCTCCTGGTACACATACTTCATATCATAAAGAATGGTTGGATGTAAGGTTATTAGCTCCTTCGGAATGGACATGAACCAGAGTAAAAAATATTGTCTCCCCTTCTTGTTTGCTATTGTTTGAATGTGAAATCTTTGAAGGAAATGGTGTGGTCCTGCAATAAACTTGTAAGATCGATTGAGGCCATATTCCTTACGCCGACAATGTCCATCTATTAAAAAGCATATCATGCTTTCTCACCTTCTGGAAATTGCTAAAGTGATGATGTATTGGTAGCGTCCTAATACCTCAACCATCTGGATTGTTAAGATATATATGATGGTATCCTAGTTGGGTAAGATGAGAATTTGCTAATTTACTATGACACTTCAACTTTTTAAATCAAAGGAAAAGAACTCTGCTAATTCATTCAAGAGGGGTAAACTATAAGAGAAAATAAAAAAAGGGCAACACGGTGAAAGGTGCTGAAACACACTGTAGCAAAAGCCGCCAACGGGTCAAAGACCGAAAAACTCACTACAGCTACCACTCGAGGATCAACCTCTGCATAGTACTGGACTTCAATGGCGCACAACAATGATAACCCAAGCGCAGACGCTGCCAACATGGCTCACCCAATGCCACGACACAAACAACGACTCGGCTAATGAAAAGACGCTCTAGATAGAACCACCAACAACATGGGTAGACCAATAAAGACGCTTTCAACAAGGAAGCGACAACAAGATCGCCGCCATCAAAAGCGCCCACTGGGTTTGCACCCAAGGGTGAGGGAGCACTTACGACAATGCCGCCAAGGGGGAACAGTGCCAAGAGGCATCGCCACTGCCGGTCTAGGCAAGCTTGATGAGCTTTCGCTCGACATACCCTCGACCTAGAACAGTCCTATCAATGAAACTAGAATGAAGTCTTAAAGAATGCAGCAACTGACCACCGCCACATGACCCCATCCATCAGGGTTGGATGCGTTGCCGACACTGCTGACCCACCCAAGCGGAGGACGGTGGATAGGAACACAGGCTGCCCACAACCACAGTTGCCTACAAAAGCCCGCCGCGACCACCACCCCCATGGCTACCTCATGTCAGAACCACTCGCCTGTCGCCACATGTAAGAACCAAAAAGCCCCTCTTGACCGGAACTAGTGCCACTGCGTCTGGAACCAAGAGCCCCATCGACGCTGCCATCAAGATTGGCAAGGACCCACCTAGGGGAAGCTGCTGGAGCTCCCATCCGACGCTAGATCTGGGCCCAAAAGTGCTGTATCTGGCCCCCATCGTGCGCTAATGCGTCGACTAGCCTCTAGAAAACATCGCTACAAAGCCAACAGGATGCATTAGTTGACCAATTTTAGTATGCATGCATTGGTTGCACTAAGGCATTGTTCTTTTCAGCGTATCTTTGTGTTGACGTATTACTGTAACAAGTTCGAGAGATCTCGAAAAAAGATCTAAAGATTGAAAAATAATTAAAAATAGTTTTACAATATTTGCAAGGACGACTGAAAGCCACGAAAAAATCGTTACAAATTATCACAACAAATAGGCTATATAAAAATAACAAAATTTGATATAATAATACGCAACGGTGCATAACAATGAAAAAAAACAGGGCCCAAAGTATAGGATGCGTATCCATGTGAGTAGTGACCACGACCCTTTCTATATAAATGGCATTTCATTGTCAGCATGTCAGGCTGTCAGAGGCTAACAGCTCACGCGTACACGAAGTAGCTCCCGGGTGCAAACTAGCAAAGAATGAACATTGTGGCTGTAGATATACATGCTCGCAAATTCGCAATGAGATTTTTTTTTTTTTGAGAAAACAATCAGAAAATTATGGTATGCGTGTGGTTGGGTCGTTGACGCCGCTTGGTACGCATGTGCATATACATGCCGGCCTAATTAGTCATTAAGTCAATACCAAGTTAAATATCGAGGTAGCCTCATGCACCTGCAGCTAGGAATGCGCTGCTGATCACTGGATGCTTGCGTTGATCGCGATTTTCAAACTCGCGTGCTATTAAGAATTCGACGATCCGTGTGTCGACGTCGTTTGTTTTACTCGCTAGCTGTTCCATAGCATGCATGGTAGTTGATCGTGGTTTACATTGTTCGATTGTCAATGGTACCTATGATGCCATCATATCTTTTTTTATCGCGGGCTGAGTTCTACAATTAAATAGCATAAAATTACGTGTCTAGATTTGTCAGTTCATAGGTACTTGCATTTTGTATGACATATCTGTTGAGTGAATATTTTGAATATTGTGTGATGAGATGATTTTTCAATTTATTTACATATTTTTGTGAGGATTGATGATTTATTGACTAATCTTAAACTAATATTTTTGGAGAATTTTGAATATATATATAATATATAGGGTGGCACTAAAATACTCTTAGGAGTATTTATTAGCTGACGTCCTTTCTTTCCTCATCCCGTGCGCCTCCTCCCTCATGCATGCATGCACATGCATGTGATGTCACCCATGCAACTAACCTTATTTACTTCCTTTTTCCGTCGTAATTTTTTTTAGAAATCTCGGATTGACGAACCGTTTTCACTATTAAATTCCTGACATTTTTTCGAACAAATCTAGACTAGTCTCGCTCGTAAAAACTTTGTTTTACTATAAATCTAACAGTTCTTTACTATTTCTTGTGAAACACTTTACTATAACGTGCTACGTAAACGGTACTGTACACGCGAAACATGTTATTGTACACGCGAAACATTGTACACAGAGAAGTAGTAAAGTATATACAGAATATAGTAAAGCTTGTTCATAATTATAGTAAAGTATAGTTTTAAAAAGTAAGACCAGTCTTGTTTTGTTCGAAAATATGTAACGAATACAAAAGTGGAAACGGTTTATCAATCGGATCTTTCAATTAAAAACTATAGCGAAAAAACTAGATTAAATTGCTCGCGTCATCACCCACCACATGCGCTGCAGATGCCAGATTTGGTCCATCTTTACTATTTTTTCTGTGTAGTTTTGCTACAATCGGTACACATATTTACTATAATATGTCTGCCGAAATCTGTGTGCGTGCGACATGTGGACAAGGTGGGGGAGGACACGTGGCGGGCTATAAACGTGGGAATATTTTAGTTAAAATATTCCTAGGAGTATTCTAGTGTTTATATATATATATATAGAGAGAGAGAGAGAGAGGGAGAGAGAGAGAGAGAGATGCTAGCGTACTCTGGGGTGTACGGATCCCTCCGTACTCCCAACGTGTTTTCAAAATCCGAGATTATTATCGACCGATCCGAACCATTGATCTTGTTTGACTCACTGAAACATAGCCAGTGACCAAGTTTCGTATTTTTTTTAATTTATTTACTATTTGTTTCCTATTTTCAAAAATCAACTTTCCAATTAGTCATGGTGCGTCCAAAAAAGCTGATTTTTGAAAATAGGAAATGAATAGTAAATAAATTCTAAAAATTACGAAACATGGTCACTAACTACGTTTTAGTGAAACGAACAAGATCAATGTTCGGATCGGTCGATAATAATCTCAGATTTTGAAAACGCGTTGGGAGTTCTGTGTATGCATGCAGGCGAGCAGGCGGAGGTTCAGGCGGCGCACGGGTAGCTAGCGCGCAGCCCATCTGGGGCAGGAGCCAGGGAATTTTATACTGTTCTGGCTTTAATTTAAATCGAAATTAAAAAATAAATCCCTGTTTTAATAAATTAAAAAAATAGCCTTCTGGCGCCCGCCCAACGGCGTTTAATAAAATCTGCCTGACCAACGGGGCATTTTTACATGTGGCAGCAAAAATCCCCCGTTGGTTGGGGGATTTTTCCACGTGGCAGCAAGAATCCCCGTTGGTCGGCGGATTTATATGACCAGCCCGACTGACGGGCGTTATTTGTCTTTAGGGCGGATGCAGTAGGCATAGTGAAAAAACATCGTATAGAATGACGTTTTTTCAAAAAACGCCCGCTGGACGGGCGATTTCTGGGTACCGCTTTTAGTACAGGTCACCCAATGGAATGGATACTGTGTGTGGGAGAAGGTCGCGCGGGGAATAATCGCCCATCCAACGGGCGGATTTTCCTTGTACAAAAACCGCCCGTTGGACGGGCGGGATTTGTCTGTACATGCCGTGACGCTTTAATCGCCCGACCAATGGGCGGATTTTATTAAACGCCCGTTAGGTGAGCGCCGGAATGCTATTTTTTTAATTTATCAAAACAGGGATTTATTTTTTAATTCCGATTTAAATTAAAGCTAGAACAGCATAAAATTCAGAAGCCAGGTGCGCAGGAGGCCATGCGGAATACCAGCGGCCGAGGAGAGCACGGTGTGGCCCAAGCGGGGAGCGCACCAGGCCGTGTTTGAGTGGAATTTGAACCTATGTTGATTTAAAATTATTTTTACTATAAAATAGGACAAGCAGGCTCGGGATTAATAGAGGTATTAGGGTTTCCCATTGTTAATAACGGCTACAAAAATTATCGAAAATTTCAGAGATGAACAGAGGTGACTAGAGAGAGATTAGAGGTGATTTTGAAGGGATTAGTGGTTTCATGTAAAAAAACTATATGCTGTTAACGTGCAATGAAAATTGATAGTTTCGGTATTTGATCTCTCTCAACTCGTGATTGATTTTCTTAATTTCTCTCTTGGTTTTAGTACTGTTTAAATTATTTCATCCGTTGTTTAGTGTTGATTAGCGTTTTTAGTTTTCTATTTAGGGGTATCTAGCGCCTACGATCCTACAATATTATATTACATTTTACGATCTACACTATTATACTTTGGCCTATTGTTGTAATTGTTGAAATATATTCTACATTTAAACTTAAAAGAGACTTGACGTCAACATGTTTACAATCCCACACCCTTGGGCATCTTATTAGTTTGTACTTAGATTAGTTTGTACTTAGATTCAGCAAATTATTTTACTTAGGCCCTGTTCTTTTGAGCTGATCTGAACAGCTGAACGGCTGAAATGACTGAATTTCGCATGCTTCCCGAGGTAGTCTCAAGATTCGGTTACATTTCGTTTGACTTGTTTTTTAAAGTGTTAGGACTCACCTTCAAAACAGCGAAAAAACGGACTAAAAAAACTCAAACCATATGTGTTTTCAGAACGTAGATAAGTCGTTAAGCTGTTAAGCCGTTAAGCTGAAAAGAATGGGGTCTTAAATAAAAACTTACTTAAGATTTACACACTTATCAAGGTAAACTATAATTGACGTTTTGTATTCTTTTTCCAATAAATGTGAGTTTTATGATTTTTATGGTGTGCTCACTGTCCCTCACATGAGTATGCGGATCGAAAATAGAAAATGGGTATACTGATATTTTTTTAATTTTCTATTACCTTCTCGTGCTTTTAAATTCATGTATTTCATATTGATATTTTTGCCATACGTAGAAATAATAGATGCTATTCTCATCCCTCCGCACCTTACTTTTCTTACCTTTTAGTATGATCTCTGGGCTTGTGATTTTTGGAATTCCAATCTACGATAGCGCATACTGTACTCCTCCAGACTTCCGATCTTTAACGGTGCACATGTCCGTTTCCTTTCTATGATTCCCATTTATCTGAATTTTCACTATATATATAATAGATGGTGTTGATTTTTATCTTTTCTTTGATAAATATGAGAATTATAATATGTTGTAGCATAATGGATATAGTGCACCAAAACACGTGAAGAATTGGCTATGAAAAAAATATTAATCTTTTCTTTTACATTTAGTTGCCATGCTTTGAAATTTATGCATCATTTTTCTTTTCACGTTATTTTTCCTTGATCAAATCAAAGCAATGGGGAGCACATGTATCTCCCTACGTCATTTGCATATCCACCTCATCTTTCTACACTCCATGACTTCTCTCCACCTTTGATATTTACTGGCCACGCTCACGCGCATGTGGCGCGCCGAGGCCGGGGCAAAAATGGGAAAAACGCAGCACAAGCATTTGAATCCACGACCTGCGCTGTGCATGCACGCGGTTGCTAACCAACTGAGCTACACATGTTTGTTGTCTATAGCGCAGGTAAGAAGGTAAGAAACAGAAGGTAGAAGTGGAAAAAGAAAAATTGAGAAAAAGCGGATCAGCTGAGACTCAAACCGCGCCCGGCGGCATGAAACTTTGCGCGCAAGACCAACGGAGCAAACTTCCCTTGCTGTTAAAATCGTAGGGAAAGAAATTGTTTTACATATAAATTATAAATGGATGGTGGGATTCAGCTATCGGTCGCGATCAAACGACTATGATCATCTTGTCGACGTGGCCGCAGGGGTGGGATTGCAAAGTGGCAGGTGGCAGCGAGCAGAAGGCTAAACTCCCTTTTGTATATTTAAGATGCTCTATGGGTTTATAATCTCCAAAGCATTATGCTAGGTAGCAATATGCATGTATCTCCTCCTTGGGCTTTCGATCTACATCATCACTTGGGCGTCTTGCCTTCAACGTTCCAATGTACGTATTTAATATATGAAAAAGAATTATAGATTATTTCTTCTATTAGTTTTGATTTCCCTGCTTCGAAACCTATGTATTTGTTCCTTTTGCCACATTTTTTTGTGACTTCTGATGTAATCCCTCCTTTTTTTTATATACGACGTATTTTGATTAAAATAAGTTAATCTTCGTAAACTTTGATCAACAATTAGTCAATTATATGCATCTTTTAGTTTACAAAAGGTGTATCTATAGTTTTGTATTTCAAATTACTTTCGATACAGTATTATTTCTAGCTATTGACAACATATAAAATACAAATTTAATGGTCAAAGTACACATCTAAAGACTTTATTAAATAAAAAAACGCCCTACAAAATACAGAGGAAGTAATTAATAGCCGATTTCATGTTTTTTCCTTGCTTCTTTATATTGGCATGGCCGTGCTAGAGTTTAAGATGGAGGAATCTATATGACATAGTTAATAGGAAGCTAATAGATGTATTCACATAGTATTGACTACGTTAAGCTCTAACGTATCTTATAACATCTAACGTATCTTATATCTGTTATAATTTTGTCTCACAATAACTAATTATATAAATCTTTATTTTTATATTTGATTAATGTGAGAATTTCTAGTATTTTAGAGTTTTTTGGGAATTTTGTGTATATTTTAGACTAAAGTGGTGGCTATATTGTACCCTATCTATAAGAGATGTGATGCTAAAATAGACTCCAATTTGAATTCGACTACATAGTGTTGTCATTTGATATGGATCGGGCTAGCTCATAACATCTGATTTAGGCGAGCTATGGATGATAGCGAGGCCGGCTTCTGATATAACTAAAATCCGAGTTTGTGTTTTTGTCCTTGCCTCTTTCAATCAGCGTTCCCATGATAGAGTTATAGACAAAGAGTATCAACAATTAATATAGGGAAATTCCTGGGGACGGGATCCCGTCCGGGCGGGATCCGGACGGATCGCCCCCTCGCGCGTGCAAAGGAAGGAGGAGGAGGAGGAAGGAGGAAGAAAGAGGTCTACCTCGACGCCGTTAACCTCGCCGTCGCCGCCGTCGACCTCGCCGCCGCCGTTTCAGGTTAGGGTTAGGGAAAATTTGGGTTCCTCGGGGTTTAGAGGGAGGTCGGGGGAGACGGCGGACCGGCGGTGGGTAGGGCTTGTCGGGGGCGGCGGCGGAGGCGGCAGTGGCGCAGCCGGAGCCGGGGGAGGGGCGAAGGCGGCTGGGCCGGCGTCAGCGGGGGGACCACCCCTTACCCTCTCGGGTTAGGGTGGGCGGCGACGGCGGGGGCAGGAGGGCGGAGCGGCTTGTCGCCGGTCGGGGCGGAGGGGCGCCGCCGGCCGGGGCGGAGGAAGGAGGCGGCGGGGGTGTGCGGAGCAAGAGGCGAGGGCGCGCGGAGGCGGCGGAGCGAGGGGGAGGCGGGGCGCGAGTGAGGAGTGGGACACGTGGCGGAGGGGGGAGCTATCCCGTCGGGGGGGCGGGTGGGACAGGATCCCGTCCCCTAGTCGCCCCCTTAATATATAGTAGATATAGAGTTAGCGGGTTAAGCTCGATTGTTCTAGACATTGTGTCTGACAGATTGGTTGTGTATTGTTTTGGGAATTGGGATGCTGTTTTCTATTTGCCACCATGAATTAAGCTCTTTCTAGTTCCTATTGGCTTCTTCACCAGCGTGTGCGCCTAAGTAATTGTCTATTTGGCAAATGTGGACACTCTTTATATATATAGTTGTCTTGTATAGCCTGGAAGGATTTAATAAAATCTATTTAATACACATTAGAATTTGGGTGAACAACGATTTATAGTTCTAGATCTTTTTTTTTTCTCTTTTTTTAATACTCCCTCTGTTCTAAAATGTAAGGCGTGCATGTATTTCAAAAAGTCAATGTTTAGACCGTTTGACTAATAATTATATTAGAAACATGTATGTTCAATGTCATGCATATGATATAGTTAGATTTGTATTTGAAAGTACTTTGATATGATGTTAATTTTATAATTATTGATGATATAATATGAAAGAAATTAATGGTCAAAGTTTACCTTTGTTGACTGCATAAAAAAATTATATGCATTACATTTTAGAACGGAATGAGTATGATTTACGGTTATAGTTGGCAGGAAGGAAAGAGCCACTAACATATTGCCCCATAAAAGCACACCCTGAAAAGGTTTTTTTGTCGGCCCTCTTTTTTATACATACCAGAGAGCCGCTATTCACATGCACTAAACCCTGGATCAGTACTCTAGTGCGTGCAATACATAGCCGAGTATCATACAGACATACGTTTTCTTTTTCGGAGTATTACATACCTGGTTGCATGACGTAGGCTTAATAATAAATAAGCCAAACGACCATATATACAACAGTTGTAGGAAAAATCATTAGAGTCGGAAGAACATATATAAGATCATCTGAAAAATCCTCCAATGGCTATGCATTCCTGCAGGCGACTGGAGCAAACACTAAACCGCATCATGACCATCGCAGCCTAGATCATCTCCATGGCACTCGAACAAATCCTTCTGTTTACTTTCATCTAAAAGAGTGGAAGTATGCAAGGTCAGCGTCATCCAAACGCTGGCTAGTTAACACTCCCCTTAATGCACTTAGTGATAGGAGGCTTTGATTGGGGAAGAGGTTATTTTATTTACGCAAAGCCAGTTTTTAAGATGAGTTTAAATTACCCTATCTAGCATCAAGTATTTAATGTTACGTTTAATCAACAAAAGTTCAGCACAAGACAAACACAACCAAGGCACACAACCCAAGCACTAAGACGACCAACCCAACTCAACAAACATACTTGGACTTGACTTTAACCAAATGCATCTTCATGTTGCCCCAAACCATAACCCACCATCCTTCCGGGATTGGCAATCCGTTGTGAACCACACTTGCCATGGCATGCCCGCCTCGGCCTAGGAGGGTTGCCAGCCTACACTAGCCAAGCATCACCATGGGGAAGTGTGGCCTTTATCACCCTTGGTGATGACCAATGCCGGTCCCTATCAAGAGTGGTCCCAGAGGGCCTCCGCAGAGCGCTCATACCTGGCGATCCGAAACCCGTACTCCGCGCGATGACCACGCGTTGTGTTGGAACCATCCCTCAGATGGCAGCGATATCCCCGCTAAGCGTGTTCTTCCACGCTTCTCCTGGGTAAGCCCTGGCTAAACCCAACACAAGGCATCTAGTGCCTTAATCATCCATTAGGATGTCATCCATGGGGCAACTCACCAACCAAATCATCTCTACTTCCACGGTCAACGACCTTACCATTCATGAACTATCCCGACCAAACTAGACCGACACACCACATAGCTATAACCACACACAACACTAAGCCCAACATGCATCTATTAGCCCTAACTGTCACATGTCATAACTTTTTGAATGAATGAACGAATGACCGATGAATATCGGTTCACCGTTCCATGGCTAATCACCAGAAGATTTGTTTAAGCCTAAGCAAGTCTAAGTGGGTTTTTACCCATTAGGCAGGGTTAAAATTGTTACCAGACTATTATTAGGCTAACAAGGACATGACAATCAAGACAGCCATAAGGGCTAGATAATGCAGGGACATGCATGTATATTTATAACATGATTTAACAATTAGGCAAGTATTAAGCATGCACTTTGATAATAAACAATATAGTTTGGGAAAACTGGGTAATGAACATGATTATATTGATGTTAGTCCGCACTAGGGAAAGTCGCAATCTTTCCCTAATACGGGTAAACATCTATAAGAGTAAGTGTTAACTCGCCTGGACCACTTGTATCCCAACCGCGGATCTTGATTCGCCTCGATATCCTCCTTAACCCTTGGGGTCTACCGCCAAGAACCAAATAACACAGATAAACACTAAGTTGTGGGGAAAACATGATGTATGATATGTAATCGCATGCTACGCACTTAATAATGAGTCTACGTAGGTTACTTTAGCATCCTTTTGGTATTCCTACTAGGTAAGAGAATTCCATGAGTATCTATAAGGAGACAGACTGTATAGACAGCTCACGGGTGTGGTATAACGTCATCGAGGTCGTGCAACTACGGATACTAATGCATGAAATGCTCTGGACTAACATGTGTCGTATTTCCGATTAAGTTCCCTTATCGAGATTTAATCCTACGTTTAAAAAATAGGCGCACGCATTGTATTTTGGATTCAAGTGAGAGCTATGATAATCCCATGTACCTGGGTTATTATTGTTCATTAGTTAGGATACCCAACTTAGTTCTAGTTTTTATTAACAATCAAATCATTTTGATTTACTTACTATATAGAGAATATTGCATAGGTTCACCAATTACTTACCCATAGGAAACCTATGAGTGGTGCTTAGATTAATTAAAGTGTGTCCAATTTTCTTTAGTATTAATTATTACATTTCCTAGGAATTTAGGAGGTGTCTAAAGGTTCTTAATCCATTGTGAAACCCTTTTACAAAATATGAAAAAGTTGTCATTGGGCTTGATACGATTTTATTATTCCCAGTTTTTCAACTACACTATTAATTGTGATATTTCTCCTAGGTAGAAAACCCCTGTAGTATTGGTGTACTTAGGATTATTCGGACGACATACGATGACGACGCTTCGAAATATGACTTACATACGAGGTTAAGATTATTGGAGTTCGTCTATTCTAAGTGCTCCTGAATACCAAGTTAATTCTAGGTTATAAGGTATTTTAATGCATTTTTCTAAAGTCCACACTCATTGGGCTTAGTAAAGGAATCTTAAAATTTGTGGAGATTTAGGAAATCAATCCTTTAATAATCAACTTTTGGTAAGAATAATATTTTTGTAGTTTGCTCTAATTATATATTAATGCTCTCGCACACCTTATTCTAATCTTTTATGATTTTATAAGGGCAGACTCCTTATTTATAATCACTAAATTCACCCTAATCTTAGTTTAATCATTTTCTATATGGGAATTCTACTCATTTAACTAAACAACGCCATTATTCCAACTATAGGTGTTGTTTTCATATTTTTACCCAAATTTTTCTAGAATTTTTTGGGAGCCTCTAGCTATTTTAAATAAATCCTTATCACTTTATGGAATTATTTAAACGGTAAATTCGGTGCAAAATGGGTTAAATTACTTCGGGCCAACCAAGCGAACGAGCTAGCCCAACCACGGATGCGGCCCACGGCACATTCGCGCGCGCCCCCGTGTCGGCTGGGACGGCAACGCCGAAAGCGTACTTTCATGGGGCGCCTTCGCACGTAACCGGCGCAGTGAGCCCAGGGCCTATGCGACAGCGACTCAACGTCAAGGTTTTGACCCAGCGCGCGGGGAATACTGGCAGGTGGGACCCGCAGGTCAGTGACTCCCAACGCGTCTGTTTGCACGAATCTTGGCGTGGATCGGACGTCCCTAGGCATTCATCTACCTCTAGACAGGCGACGTGGCTGACGGCGAATCGCGAGCTGAGGCGGCGCTTCTGCCCATTTCTGACCAAGAGTGTGTACGCTACTGCACCTACAGCCTCTGGTGGTCCTAACGAAGCTCGCGCAGGGGCCGGAGATGGCCGGACGTGGCGGTGCGACGAGCAACAACCGAGCCGAGGGCTCGCCGGAGCAACCGGGCTTGGCTTCGGATCTACAAGCTACGGAAATTGACGGGAAGTATGAGGGGGTATTGGGAGTGCTTACCGAGCTCGAGGAGGAGAGCGCGACAGAGCAGAGGCAGCAGGCGACGAGGGGCTCGACGGCAGCCGAAACAGGGGCACGGCTCCTCAGGGCAGCTCCCTTAAAATTGGATGAGGGGAAAGGATTAGGGCAAGGTTTAGTAGCTCGGGACGGAAGGAATTAGCCTTAGGTTCACGGAATCGATGGGATTGCTTCAGCGCAGGTGCGGGGATGATTTGGGGAAACGGAAAGACGGTGTCGGCGGGGGCAGTCCCAGTTTTATAGGTGCGGGGCAAGGATGCCGGCCCGAAGGCGCATTCGGTGGCGTGTAGGAGCGAACGGCGCGGCGATGGGACGCAAGCGGCGTGCGGTGCGGCGCAACGCGATCATTACGGGCGCGGCGCACGATGATGGCGCCCGCGGCGTGGTCAGAGCTGAGCTGAGAAGCAGGGCATTGCGGCGGGGCTGGGCCATCGGGCAAGGGGGGGGGGAGAGAGAGAGAGAGTGGCCCACATGTTAGAGTGAAATTGAAGCGAAAATTTGAATTCAAACAAATTTTTGAATTTGACCAAAATTGAGATGTTACACTATATCATGATGATCAAGCAGAAGTGGAACACACCGGCAATCACCGAGAATTGTGATGATCATCCACGGGTTGTTGAAGTAGTTGTGCTACAGGAGAGCAATGGCCTTGTTCTTTTTTGTTTAAACTAAAATAAATAAAAGTTTTTATTTTTATACAAATCAAATGATATAATATTTTTTAGTCATATTCATGGGATTTTAAATATTTTATAGTCATTTGAAACAAACAAAACAGGTATGTTCCACTTATAGTGGTAGATTCGAGGTACCAGGTCACCTAGCCAGGCGTGCCACAGATCGAGGTGGTTGCCGTTGATGTCGATCTATCACCACTACTTGACAGAGCTGGTTGAAGAGGATCGACGCTTTCGAGCCAGTTCTTATTTGTGAGACGATAAATCAAATGATGTGGCAGTTGTGCAGGTGATTGATGTCCTCAACGTAGGTGATGAGGTTGTCCACATGGCGCTACTCGAACACGATCAAGTATGGTTGGAGCGACTCGGTGACATAGTGGATGAGATGCGCGCACTACCGAGGATTGGGTCTTCAGTCTTGGTTTGAAATAGGTTTCAATAACGGTTTTTAAACATATATTGTAATTAAGAAGCAGGCTCTGCTCATCTTAACCAAGTACAAGATATGGTGAAATCTTTTTTAAAACTAATCTACAGGAGGCTCTCTGTCATTTCTTTAAAGAACATAATATAGACATTGACCGAAAAAAAGCAAACATCACAACATTCACTTTAAAGAGTACTCAACAGTACACGACTTAATTTCACTATCTAGAGCCCCCAACACCTAGGGGCTAAGCAGCAGGGATGCTACTTCCTAAGATAAGAGACCACAATAACATGAAGACAAGTATAGATTAGCGTCTTAGGAAGAGGCAACAACAAACGTTACACGAATTGAACGTGCAAGCGATTGGATATACAGAAGAGGACGGATCCAACCGTGCCGTGAAGGCCTCAAGGACCCAATCACCAATCTTTTCTATCCTTATAAATATGTTAGTAATTAACTTCGCACTACTTTTCAGGGTGACATTTGTACACCAACCAACTTGAATGAAAACATCATCCGTGGTGGCTCATGCTGTTTTTGTGCTTTCCCTTGTGCTTTTCCTGATCGTTCATGCTAGGGCACCATCACTCCCAAGAAGGTGACTTGGAACCCTATAACATCTTTATTTTTATTTAATAAATAAAATTACTCAATAGCATTTGTATCAAATTTAAAACTATGAATAATGGTTTTAAAAAGATAAAAATGAGTATGTTCTTTTAAAAATGTACTAAAATAATTTCATATTGGAATTTGGTCCTGCTATTTTGCAGGCGCCTGCGCGCCGGCCAAACGTGCAGGCGCCGCGGTCAGTCGTTGGATCTTCGCTGCGCGCGGTTGGCCGTTGGATCGTGGGTGCGTTCGGATTAATCCAATAGTTAGCACTCAATTAGTAAAAATTCCACTAAATTTTACTGTTTTTCCACATTTTCATTTACTGGAAAAAATGTTTTGCGATAGTGGAATTTTTTGCGCAAGGTTTGATCTATTATAGATTTCTTTTGTTTTCTATTTGCTATAAATTTTATTTTGTTTTCTATTTTTCACATCGAGAGATTTTTTGCTCGTATAATTTGCGAAATTGTGCAGGCGCAGAAAATTCTACTAAATTTCTACTGTTTTTTCACATTTCCATTTATTGGAAAAAATGTTTTGTGATAGTGAAATTTTTTGTGCGAGGTGTGCATGCATGTACATGGCATGTGCTTGCATAAATACTGAAATTGCAGACGCCTGCCTAATAGTGCCTCCCATTGGAGTTTATTAAAAATGAATCAAATGAATTAATATGTTGGTTAGTTCTCATAAATAAAATATTTATATTACTCCCTCCGTCCAAATATAGAGGGCCTATAAAAATTTTCATCAAGACCAAGTAATGGTGTTTAAGAGAGTAAATCATCTTTAATTATCTCGTTACACGAAGCATCAACATGTTTAGAAATTAATCTTTAATGTTTTGCTTCCATGCATATAAGCATGCATCTCCTTCTAATGGGCTTAATTAATAGCCCAAATAGTTAAAACTAGCAATAATATGCATTTCATAGTGTGAATAGCTCAACTAGCAGTTAATTGCTGTCTTTCCCAAGGGAGCAATGAGTAGACGTCTTATATTATGGGACAACTTAAAAAAATTTATGCGCCCTATATATTGGGATGGAGAGTATTTATTTAGTAATTTTATGCTACTGTTGTTGCAAAAGAGAAAATTTATAATTGTTTTTATTATTTTGTTGGACTTTAGACCCTATTACTAGTTCTTTTTAATTTCAATTTTCTCTTACTTTTTATAGGCCGGTTTGAGCCCATATGTTCTTCTGGGCCGGCCTAACCGATGCCTCCACCTGCCAACTCCGCTTTTTGTTCCCTCTCTCCTTAGCAACATTCCTTCTTTCCTTCATGTTTGTTTCATCGTGAATGGAGTCCTCTCTCCCTTATTAATCCCGTCCCCTCTATTCAATTGATTGAAAATAACTCTCTTGATTAAAGCCGTTTCACCTCCGGTCATCGATCGTCTCAGTGCAGGACGCCTTTCCTCCTGTTACTCCACATTGACCTCTCTTTTCCTACCTTTGCTTCTCTCTTCAATCTACGGCGGTGTAAGTCTCCGTTTCCCGAACTGTTCGAACACATCCTAGATCGTCCCTTGATAAATCCATTTTGCCGTGGAGCCGCAGAAGATGACAGCCTGAGCCACAGAAATTGAATGCCGAATTTGCTACTGTTCATCGCCGGAACTGCAACCTCCTCCTCGAATTCTTCCTCGCCGCGGGGTAATTCACTTTCCTGCTCCCTCCTTGAGCATCCCGAGGACGAGGGTAGTGTTTCCCCTCAACCATTTGTGTCTTTGTATTCTCTCCTGAGATGGCCACCGTTGTGCGTATGGTCTTCCTCACGGCCGGCGGTGCTATCACCGCGAGCGCATTTCTGCAAAAGAGCCAAACATTTTCCGTTGCTTATCCTACATTATTTATAACAAATTGGCTTACGATTATTTTAAATAAACTCATTCTCGTGTTTTAATTGTGCGGGCTGCTCAATCCAACAAACCACCACTACACCATGACATAGCAATGGTGGCATGCAGTCTGCTAGAAATAATAGTTTTTGGTGGCATACCATCTGCCGGCAATGAGATACACCGATAGACCGTCCGCCCAGAATGTCCGACGGGAACCCAGCTGTCAGCAATTCTCTTTACCGACAGACAATTTTTTACCGGCAGACAGTGTGTCATTGTTGGCAATGCTTTCCCGGCAGGTAGTGTGCCATTGCTATGCTCTACTTTTCTCGGCAGACATACAAATGAACACATATTATCCGCATGACACGTAAAAATCAGGTACATCGCTGCATTCATTTTTTAGTCACAATTCTCCAGCACTTGATATCTTTACAATGCATAGAAATCAAACACATCATAGAGAAAAATGAATGCCCAGGTATCAGTCACAGAACATTATAAATTGATGGTTACATCTTCCATAAATATTTCAAATCATAAAAGGAGTGCTCAAATATCATGGTTTTAAATAGCCCTTTGAACTAGTGCATCCAGCAAGGTTCACACACTGATTAGACAAAACCTCCTGTAACACCCTGACCTCCCTGGGGCCCAAGATGCTACCAAACCCCTTTTTAGTCAAAAAATTTGGCAGAACTTCCCCTAAAATCGAAACATTCAAACAGGGAAATTCATAGCAGAATTAAGGCAATTATCAAACCTTCATCCAAGAGTTAATGATCCAAAACCACCACTTGCCATATTCGAAAACTACCTACATACAATAACCAACGGTTTTCAAAGACATTAACCATCTAGTTCAAGCACACTTTAATAAACCAGGTTACCCACACAAACAGACTAACATACAAATCTAAGATGGTTCGTTACGTTAGTTAGATATTAGGTCGATTGGCTTGAGTGATGAGCAAACATGTGAACTAAGCCCTTTCCTACAAATGTTGCTTCAATCATCACCTAAAAACAACAAAAGAGCAAGTGTGAGTCCAGGACTCAGCAAAGTACATAACAACGAGGTTTAGGTATAGACATAACCATCATGAACATAACCATCAATCAACGCTCCATTCTATCAGCACATGTTCAATGCAATGCAATGCAATGTTATGCATTATGATCTTTGACATTGTGCGCACCGGTATTTGAGCGTACACCCGTCGATGTAACGCCCTGACTCCATCCCGTGGAGGTGCTCACCGAAGTGAGTCTTTCCCGCCATCCCGTGGCGAGTGCCTACCTTTGTAGCTCTTATCAAGAGCACGTCGGATTAGTCTTATAGCTTTTTCATCGACCGGGCCCATGGCTCACCAGACTAGCTAGCTATAAGACTTTCTCACCGTCCTGGCTCGAATGCATGCTTTTATAGATGTATGCAACATAAATAAGGTTAACCATCATTTCTCAACATCATTCCATCATCTCTATCCCTGTTCATCCATACATTCACTAATCCATCTTTATTATTCATTCATTTAGCACTAAGAATATCATCAATAATAAAAATACAAAGCACAATGGGAATCAAGCTATATATCACCACCATCCTCACAACCATTCATCGACACAATACCATCAATACTTAAAACAGACATAAATGTCAATACCATCGTTTAAGCACACATTATCATAGTCATCGCAGCATGTACTTGCCTT
>SPJY01032824.1:2218961-2293096 GCA_005191435.1 Raddia distichophylla
CCATATGTATCATCCCCGTTACCATTTGCACGGTCCATCTCACCTCTAAGCCTCTTTTTTTTCCACCGGCCTTTCTTATTCTTTAGTAAGGCAGGATCGGGCCAATAGTCCAATCCACTAAACTCGGGCCACTGCGTGGGATCAAGGAAAGGCTCAAAGGTCGGTTCCCATATCTTCAACGTATGTGTCTTAAGATATAGCGGAGACATGTATGTTGGAGATTTGTGGTCTACCCCTCTTGCGGAGCAAGCGGTGATCATGTGTGAACAAGGCGCATGAAGCAGCTGCGGAACCTTGCACGTGCACTCGGCTTTGCCAATGTCCACCTTGTAGTTCCTGCCGCCGAAACGCTCACCCCCCGGATTAGTTCCCCCGGCGGACTTTACATTGTAAACAACTCTATTCGGGCCATGTGCTTCTGCCATGTGGTTTAGAGCGAGCTTCTCCTCCTTCTCCAAATGCGTCGCACCGGCCCTTCCCCACACCGCCCCGGCATCAATAGCATTCTTCGCCAAACCTCAACGATCAACGAAGTACTTGTTGCACTTTTGAAAAGAGTATTGTACAATTCCAGATACCGGTAGGGCACGGATGTCTTTGAACACATTGTTCAACAACTCGGCGCCGTTTGTAGTCATTATCCCGTAACGACGGCCACCCTCGTCATAAGCAAGACCTCACTTGTCCTTGTTCTCCATCTGCTCCTTAATCCAATCCCTCGCTCGATCGTTTAGCATCTTATCTAGCTCTTCTAACTTCTTCTGGAAATCTCTCTCTTCTCTAGCGCAGCAAACGGCCTTTAGCTTCGACACCACTTCCTTCTTCTTCTATCGACCCCATATATTGGCCGCGCAGTGCCTCATACACCACCGGTGCTCAATCGGAGGGTAACCTTCCATTTGTTCCTCAGCCGCATTTAGAAAGCCATGATGACGGTCCGAGATCATGCAAACCGTCCGGCTAGTACCGAGAACCTCCTGCCTTAGATGCGCCATGAACCATGCCCAGCTCGTGTTGTTCTCGCCCTCGGCCAACGCAAATGATAGAGGCATCAATTGATCCTCTGGATCAACCGCAACGGCCATCATCAAAACACCCTTATATTTGCCGGTTAGAAAGGTTGCGTCGACGAGTATGACCGGCCGACAGTGCTCGAACGACTCCGCGCACTGCTTGAAGCACCAAAACACACGCTCAAGAATATACCGCGTTTTGCCATTCTCATCGACCAATCCACTATAACCCGTGTAGGTGAAATATTTTGTACCCGGTTTGAAATGTTTAATTGCATTCAACATCCTTGGCACCATGTGGTATGCCTCCTTCCAATCCCCATATAGCAACTCCATGGCGTGTTGCTTTGCCCGTCAAGCCTTTGAGTATTTCACACGGTACCCATTGAATCCAAATACGGATTTGATAAAAGAGGCAACTGACACGTTGCTATCCGTCGCGACAATGCCAGCGATACGGCGCCCTAAGTACTTGGCTGTGTTTTGAGCATGCACCTTCTTTGTCTTCGACGGACCACACGTGTGAGGTTGTCTCACACGAGTAATCTTCCATCTCCTAGTATATTTGTCCAGCCGAGCCCACACACCCCACAGGCATCATTGTTTGCAGTTCACCGTGTACCTGACTTTGACGTCCGAATGAGTAACATTGAATGGCCTATGGTGCCTCACCGCATAGTCCATCAAGAAGTACTGCAATTACTGCAAAGACTCGAATGACATGCCCTTTCGGATATCTAGATTCTCAGAATCCAGCAGAACATCGGTTGACAACAAGCCGCTCTCACATATTGCCATGTGAGTTCAGCTTAGATATTCCTCAAAGGTGGTCACCGTGGGCATATCAACATGAACTGCCCTAAGCTGCCGCCTCTCCTCAGCCGACAATGCATACGTTGCTTGTCCTCTATCTCCCAAGCCTAGACAAAGAACCTCGTCATCTTCTTCGTCAGCATTTTCTTCCTCCACCTCATCTCCTTTCCCCAACTCTTCCTGTTCGCCTTGCACACCCTCTTCTTCTGCCCTCTCCTCATCATAGGATTCCTCCTCGGATCCTAGAGAAATTTGGTCGTCTTCCACATCACGTTCTTCCTCCTCAAAAACTCCATCATCAAAGTCATTCATGAAAAAGCCGCTATCAAAGTTATCAAACGGCTCTCCCACAGCCTCCGCAACACGAGCTTCAGATCTGACCTGCCTTTCTCCAACTGTGTCCAAATCCAGAGTCAAGTGCTCAACAGCCTCATCTTCGTCATCAACACTTTGCACAGCTTGTACGAGTCTCGCTAATGAGCCACTCGCACGAGCGATCTCAACCACCACCTCCCAACAACTGACGTTCGAATTTTTCACAACATCCTTGTAACAATTCCAATCGGACTCCGATGAAATCTTCAGCATCACATAGTGAGCCCTAGCCTTTCTAAAATCAATTCTTCCTTGCAAGAACAGTTCACCCTCACCAACCCTACAGCTAATGAAAGATCGGCAGCGGGAAACTAAATCATCAAAACTTGGGCTCCTATCAAAAAAGACCACATCTTCCTTCATACTTTCAAACTCCCCGTTTTCTCTGACGGTTCCACCATAAAAAAAACGGACTAAACGATCCATCTACAACATTAAACATAGCAAATTCAAGTCGTTTAGACCTAATATACAACATCATCTACATCAAAATAAAATATCGCACACGTACATGCAATGGATTCTACACGTTAATACCACGGCCAGTACATGCAACACGTATGCCACGGTGCTTGGATCGAACTAAACACGTCAATATGCAACATAAATCAAGTTTTTCCCCTAAAACCCTAACTATTCAAATCCTATGAAATGCGGTTAAACGAGGGACAAATCGGACAAAAATATTGGACAATCACCTTCACAAGAGGACGGGGAACGATTTCCCCACCCCGAAATGGCCGAAGACGGGCGGCCGGCGGCCGGCGGCCGGCGGCGACAGGGCGGGGCGGGGCAGCGAGGCTTTCTGGGGGGAAGAAGAACGACCGGGGCATCCCACGCCACGTTCTGTAAAGGGCCTTGACGCGCCAGGCGGGGTGGCGCGTCAAGGTGGGACCCACGCCAGTCCGTGCTGGCGGCCATTGACCGGGGCCGCCAGCGTGGCACCTCTGCCGCGCCATGTGCATCGGCGCCTCAAAGTGGGGATGATGCGCCAGGTGCCGCGGCGCGGCCAAAAGGGTTAGATTTGAAAAAAAATTCCGAGGGGTTAAAATTAAAATTATTTTTTAAAAAGGATTAAATAATAAAAAATTTTGTAGTGGGGTCGATAGGTAAATCTCTTAGTTCCCCTCCCTCTCCACTCCTCTCTCTTCCCTTGATGTCCTCTCTCTTTTGCTCTCGTTGCTGCTCTTCCCTATCCTTGCTGGCTAGCGGCCGCACAAGCTCTTCCTCCTACCTCTCCCCGCCGACCACCAACTCCTCCTCCACCACCCCTCCTCCATCTTCCAGATCCCCAGTGAGGTCAGCCTATGGTGTTTCGGGCGACGGCGGCTACACTCCACCTCATAGATCCTCGACAACAACGAGCTTAGCATGTGGTGCTCTGGGCAGTGGCAGCTATCCCACCTCCTCCTAGATCCCCAACAACGGTGAGGTCAGCGGCATCTGTGGCGCATGGCCATGGGAGGAGGCTGCCCCGGTGCTTGGGGAGGAGGTGGTAGCCACCGTGGGTGGAGGCGGCGGCGCTCGGAGATGAGGAGGCGGTGGCCGTGGCGCATGACCATGGGAGGAGACACTGGTCGGGAGAGAGTGAGGAACCAAGAAAGAGACCTGAGAGGAGAAAGAGTGAGGCAGAGGAAGAGAGAGACATGCCATATGGGCCCACTGACGTGGCTCTATGTTTATCACATGTGATGCCACAGTGACAAATTACACATGTGGATGCCACGTGAAACTACCCTCAAAACCACCCCTAGGAGGTTTTTTTTTTTTTCTAGTTTTGTATAATAGAATGCCTGATTTCATAGTTTAGGAGGTTCATAGACAAAGTACGATAGTTTAGAGTGTAAATAGATTCTTTTCCTTCTATAAAATAACAGGCGTAAGTCTTTAATTTGGTGATGTTGTTTCCTATACTTATAAGCGTTATCTAGCCCAAATTCTGTAGGCCTTGTTCTTTTCAGCGTATCGTTGCGTTGGCGTATTATTGTAGCAAATTTGACAGCTTTTGAAAAGAGGTCTAAAGATTACAAAAATATAATTAAAAAATAGTTTTAGGATCTTTGTAAGGACTACTAAAAGCCACGAAAAAATCGTTACAAATTATTATAACATATAGGTTATATAAAAATAACAAAAGTTGATACAATACTACGCAACACATAACGTTGAAAAGAACCAGGCCTAACGAAGAAAAATCATGATACTTGATTGAATTTCTACAAATTCAAAGATGACAACAACGTGCAAAAACAATCCCTCATCGATATTTGACGCTAACTATCTATTCCGGTGTAAGTTCATGAATTATTAACGACGCATTGTGATCAGTTCCACATTACGAACTAGTACTATTATATGTGGCAAGCTAGCTAGTTAATTAGCAAGATCGCCCCTCAGCTCGATGTGCGTCATATTATTTGTGTTTGGAAATTAATCAGTTTCTTATTTGGACTTTTGGAGATCATACTATATACGCAGTGGTAGCATCTAGGCTCTAGTACTTTAGCCCTGCAGTCCTTGACCTGCACAGAATAACATAAGCATTTGCAACATCGATCAAAAATTAAGCCAGCGTGCACGTCGCCTGCTTGCTTCAGCATGGAGATGCATGTCGTCAGCATCGATGGCATTAAGCCATTAATAGGATGTAGCATGTAGGATCTTGGAGTTGAGTGATTTTTTTTGGCTGTGCGCAAAAGATATATATAGTTTCATGATCTTGAGCTTGATGCTCTACCAATGGAAAGCAGCTCTGCTATTTTATTCAAAAAGTAGAGAATACAAACACTGCTCGAAGGAGAGCAAGCACCGTAACAACTGTTTTAAAAAAGTAGTCGATGGACAAGAACCTCCGCTAGAACCCCCAACACCCTAGAGATCAAGCACTATCAGACTGTACTACTTAACAGTAGAGACAACCACCAACAACCACTAGACTAAAAACCACCGGCAACCACTAGACTAAAAAAGAATAGCGTCTTAGAAAGAGGCAACAAACATTCAATGTTGCACGACCTAAATATGCAAGTGATTGAAGAGAAGAGGGATGGAGGCCCACGTGTGTAGCAATGGCCTTAAGGATCCAATTATCAATCTTGCCTTCCTTACTAGAATAGGCCATCTCTTTTAAAAACTTCACACCGCCTTTCAAAATTTGCCACGTGAGAAGGCGACGTTTGTGCAGCAACCTATTTGGATGAAGTCCTCAATTGTCGCATAACAGATTGCTTAGGTGCTTTGTCTTTGTGCTTATCAAGATTTTCAACACAAGGCTAGGCTCTACAGAAACCCCTGAGGGAGCAACGACATGTGCAATCCCATAATCACATATAGGTGACTTTGAATCCTCACCATCATCTCGTAGAGATGACTCTGATTCCTCAGAAATGTTAGGAAGGAGGTACAGGTCCGCTCCCTCAACAAGCGAGGGTGTCACCGATTCCTCAAGCTTAGGAACATGACATGGAATTGTAGGAATAAGGTGATAACATCCCCATCCTCTAACAAAGGTGGCATCAACTTGTGGATATAAGAGCAAGGCTCATCCACTCTAACTTTAAATAAAAGTGCCACTAACTTCACAGAGAAAGAATCAATTATGTCAACAGAGAACTCATTAGCGTTGACAGGAAGGTAGTACCTCCGGTCACAAAAAGAAGTCGCCGTTGACTTTTGTATACACCTTTTACCATTCGTCTTATTCAAAAATTTAGTTCAAATACGGAAAAATATAAGTAATACTTAAAATACATTTAATAATAAACCAAATCATAACAAAATAAATAATATTTATATAACTTTTTTAATAAGACGAATGATCAAAGACGTGTCCAAAGGTCAACGGCGGCTCCTTTTTGTGACCGGAGGGAGTATAGACTAAACTAGTGCACGCAACAAGGTTTATATATTGATTAGAGAAGTCCTCCACTGAAAGGGCACAAAGTGGGATGTGAAGTTTCTCATCGACAACATGAGCAACCTCTGCCGCCACAATCAATAAATCTAGCGCAACCCAAGACAGAAGCGCAATCTGCCTTTTGGAAAAGGTATCATTTTTTCCTTGAAAGGGCGTGACATTCTTAATCAAGGGAGGAAAAGAAGCTTCATGAGAAGGTGGTGGTGGGGTGCATGAAGATGACAAAAGTTTAGCAACTGCTTTGTATAGATGAGCTCTCTACTGTCTGACAACACCGAGCGACGAATTGGATTTTGACACTCTGCCACCTGATGATCTAAAGAGAGGTACCTGAAGCATTTAACGAACAATTGAGAAAGAGTTCGAAAAGTCTCTGAAGCCTTGTTGAGTGCTTGCGATGGTTGCAAAGGAGATCCAGCAAAAGCATGGATTTCGACGTCTTTATCTGGTTAGCCTCTGCATCTTTTCTGTCAACACAGTACGAAAACAATACGAGCATCTTATTGCATAGCATTGGATTCCGAAGAGGACAAGACAACGAGCTCGAACTCTTCACATAGGAAACTCAGCTCTCTACTTGCCAATTTTATCCTATCTATTTAATTGTTCTAGGAAGGTGCTACTGCTGATCCGGTGATCACGTTCGATTACTCGAATGAATATCTTGCTGTACGTTCATCGCTCGTGAATTGATGTTGTAAGCATTGCTCGCTCCGGCGCTCCCGCTGCAGACTCTGCTCGTACCGGTAAACGGCCGTGCGTTGCAATGCAGCTACGTAAAGAAAAAAAATACATAAACCATAGCAATTTATAAAATTGTAAAGGGTGATTTCATTACAAGGTAAGATGTGACAACTTAAATTTAGTTGATCACTATTAGAAAACTGAGCTAATATATCGGCGCATCAGTACCAATTGGATTAGAACCGGTACTAATAGTGGCATCAGTATCGATTTTCGTAGAAACAATAGCGATTCGAACTTTTAGCACCGATTGGAGGCAATATTAAAGATTTCTTTCGTAGGCGGGGACATGCCAGCTGGTATGCGGGCTCATCAATACCGGTTCGTTGATGCCTCGATTCTAAAAAGCTTAAATTAAGGTATGCATATGCTAGTTATATCAAAACGTGTAGGTGGTTCAGTAGGCTACAAGAGTTAGGTGTGGGTCACAAGGGGGCAAGAGGTGCCGGGTTTGAGTCTTGGTTCTCCCACAATATTTCATAACTTTTTTTCAAAGTCTAGACTCCTTTAGTACCGGTTGGTTGAACCAGTATTAATGCCTCCCGGACCCTTAGTAGTACCGTCTAGGCCCCTTTAGTACCGGTTGGTTAAACCGGTACAAGTCTAGACCCCTTTAGTACCGGTTGGTTGAACTGAATTGATGCCTCCCGGATTGGCATTACTAGTACCGGTTTTTTGGCTCTTACCAACCGGTAGTAAATGCTCCTTCCGTAGTAGTGGTTGTGCTAATATATCTCACAAATCAAAAAGACAATACCAATATATTGCTATAGAATACAAAGGGATGGATGGAACACACAGATTAGGGCAACAAGAAATAATAAAGGTTTATAAAGTATTCTGAACGAGGACATTCAACTAAGACCAATGGTTCAATAAAAGTAGCACTAACCTATTGATCTCAAGGAATTCAGGACTGCTCAAAGTTGACGAACTAGAAGCTCGAGTTCTCTATGATCAGAATGCAGGGATTTAAATTTCAATGAAATTTAACACGTTCCGATAATTTCGCTAGCAAATAAAATCCTTTAGGCACCCAAAATATTGTTCTAATTACAATTTTTGGATAGCTCGAGAATGTTGTCAGAGGTGTGGTGAGGAGAAAGACCATGTCATTGTCGTTGGAGCAACCCAAAACGAGGCAAAAACGCTTTGAAAGGATTTAAATTCGAAAGAAATTTTATGAACTTAATTTTATCGCTGAATGAAAATTTTGGTCACTCGAAATACATGAATCCCTGTCAAGGGTGGCAGCTGCAGAAAGGATTGTGGGCATCGAGGTGGAAAAGGTGAAGAAAAACCATATATAGAGTGGAGGAGGTGGGAGAACCCTAGGTGAGGATGGGCTCCAAGAAAGAGTGTGGCCACACAAAGTAGGCTCTACTCATAATAGAATTGTATTGAAGAGTGTGTTGTGAAGATTTTTATTTAAATTATTTGCATGCAAATTATTATTTTTCTTTTATCTTTTATTTAATTTGATTTTTTATATACTTTGTGCATGATCAATAGGACTATATATATAAAGCCATAAATTAAAGGGTGGCACAGAGAACCTACCTAAGCCATATGAGAATCCCAAGATAAAGTCATCCATAGCAAAGACACGAAAATCCTGGCGTCCTAAAAGGTTTGTAGTAATTATGAATAACAAACTCTCTTACTCCCTCCATCCCTAAATATAGGGCCAAGGAAGCAATCATGATCCTTTGGCTTAACTACTTGACGCTTCGCTTCACCCGCCAAATGTCACGCGTCCAATTTTTGCGCTTCGCATTGCTTGCCGCATAGCCCGTGCACATCGTATGCAGCTCGTTTCACTAGCATGAGAGCATCTCCAATGGGGTACAGTCAGCTAGCTATAAGCATTCCACGTAGGAAATTTTGCTGAGATGGAAGAGAGAGAGCAGCTCAAAGCTTGGCGCTGGCGCTTGTAGAGGCGCCGGTCGATAGCGCCTGCAAAAGCTGTTGCTCCGCATAGAGCCAATTAACGTTGCATGCAGCTGCACTCTGCCCAATCAACGCCCCCTGCTGCTCTATTTGTTTATTACTGCTGTGATTAATCAATGTGTGTGGACCCCTGGATGATTTTTTTTTGTTGACATGGACATCCACATAAGCACTATAGCTAGCAAAACAACTATAACCATTGGAGATGCTCTGAGAGAGCTGCCTTTAAACCAAACGTTGCATGTGATTGATGCACTTAATGCTTGCGCGTGCATGCCAGTGACGGGAGAGGAGGAGATGACGCTTTGTATTACAGGATGCTAAAAAATGGTTGCACCCTGTATTTAGGGATGGAGGGAGAAGTTTTTAAGCAATCTGTATTTAGGGATGGAGGGAGTAGTTTTTAAGCAATCTGTGGTCGATCGGTCTATGGAACCTCTTTCTCCTCCAGATATGCACCGGTACGATGTCTTCACGTATCTGTACAATATTCATCTATTTTATTTTTATATTTGTTAGCTGTAGTCTGCTTTAAAAGCTACCAAGTATAACAAGGGGTACCAAATTACTATATCGTAGCCAGTACTAACTGACAACTGAAGAGGAAATCATTTGGTCTTGTGCTGTTGCTGTCGAACGTACTACATACGAACGCCTGACGATACTCGAGGATTCGTTCTTGGTGGAAGCTTCAGGCAGCATAGATCTACATGTAGATCTGTACAGACATGATCGCTTGATTAAACTTAAACTGGCCCTACTTCATCGTTACACGAACGAAGCAGAAGGCTATTAAACTCAAACTGGCCCTACGTACTCATATCACACCACCCCTGTTTATTTGACTAATGATCGTTATTGTAATTGTAAATGCTTCATATTTTTGTTTTCCATTGTCATAAGAGTGCAGATATACGAAATGCGGTGAGCTAGCTAGAGCTAGCGCTCATGAACTAGTATATATAGAAGGCTTTATATATACCTTGGCATAACCAAAACCAGATGGAGCCTTTCAAGGGAAATTGCGAGAACTGGCCAGCTAGAAGATCTACAGACGGAGGGAGGGTATACGACTCCAATTGTGATCCGATATATTCTTTATTCATCAATTTTTTTAAAAAACAAACTCTTACTAAGTGGATCGATGATGCATAAGGTAGTCAAGTCAACAAAGCTCACCCTAGGACCAGTTTTGCTTTTAAAGTCTCCACTTGGCCGTAAATGGTTGTCACCGACTCGATCCACACACCACTATTAATTGCTAGCGAGGTAAAGTAGTACTATACCATGGGCGCATCAGCACTATAAATACGCACGCAATCCTCGCCCTTTGGCATTCATCCCAATCTTGCATTACACAAAAATGGCCGGCGCTAATCTTGTAGCCCTTGGTTTCATTGTCCTGTTGAGCATTGGGTTAGGCAATGCTGCAAGGGTTGCTAGATACAGTGACGCTAACGGATCTGGTGGCGGCGGGGGAGGAGGAGGGGGTTATGTGAGCGGCGGTGGCTCAGGGGGTGGAGCTGGCAGCGGGTACGGTTCTAGTGGTGGACAAAGCGCTAGTGCCAGTGCTTCAAGTGGAGGCGGAGGCGGTGGTGTTAGCCAATATGGTGGGACTGGATCTGGAGCTGGGTCTGGCTTTGCTCAGGGCTCCAGCTATGCTGGCGGAGATCGCTATGGTGGATCTTCATCTGATGCTGGTGGTTCTGGTAGCGGTGGTGGTGGTGGACAAGCTGGAGGTTCTTATGGATCCAGTGGGTTTGGGACTGGTGGAGGTTCTGGAACTGGCTCGGCTAGTGCGGCTCCATATAATATGTGGGGTATGGCTGGTGCAAGCGCAAATGGTGATGGCAATGGTGGTGGCACCGGCGGTGGCCAGAATGGCGGGACCGGTGGTGGCCAAGGTCAAGGTCAAGGTTTCGGTGATGCGCATCCGTAAAAGTTTTTTTGTGCTATCAATTTTAAATGGAGCTGACTACGATATCGATTTGAGTTGATGTCGCAGACGTTTTTCTTTAATTGTACCTTTCTTTTGTATTACATAGCTGGTACGTGCATGTGGTCATCTAATAAAGGGCTCCATTATTTTCCTTGAAATGAAATCTATGATTGAGGCAGGTAATACCGGTACGATGTCGTCATGTATTATATGGTCATGCATTAACATGCATAATGCTTATTTCGTTGGTCAATGTGACAATGTGTGTCTTCTTCAACTACCTAGAACAATATCACTGTTGCAGGACACTCCTTTATTACAGGCTTGGACCAGGCTTCACCGCGCACTGGTTATGTTACTGGCAGCAAATACGCGTCAGTGATGAGGCACGTTATTATTGTTGGCTTGGAAATCGGCAGCGGCATATGTTGCAAATTTGGCATAATGAGCAAGATAAATAGCAATATGACCAGATCATGAACAGCTAGGAAATAAATCACATTTAAGCCATGAATAAGAAAGTAAATCATGAATTTAGTAGCTTTCAACAAGAACAAAAGTAAACTCATGACCAGCAGTAAATTCAGATTCATGGCAGCTAAATGGACAATAAAGGACCAGCTTTAAAGCTCAAGTTTTGTATTAAGATGTTGCTCTCAGATTGTGCTAACAGGTTGCTCATCTTAAATTAGCCATCCATCAATTAACAGGGTTTAAAATCATAGAATATAAACTGAATTAGGACAATTTCAAAGGTTGAATAGCACTGCCTTTAGAACTGAACAGAAACTAGCAACTGAGAGTACCAGAGTATAAACGGGTTTGGTCAGCAGTAAAACTGCTCTGTTTGCTGCTCACTGGACCAACAAACCTTAACCAAACACTAATACAAATGTTACTGCTACAGAATCAAATTATTCCAGCAGGATAATACTCAAATACAGCAGCAACAAATACAGATATCTGACAAAGAGTTACAGTGAAAACAGATCCTAAAGCAGTGCTAACAACAATCCACTTAAAGCCCTAGATCAGTTTATAACGTTTATCTCAGAGCAAGCAATCGTCATCGAGCATTTGATTAAGCCCACAGAAAGGTGCAAATATCCTAATCAGAGATCGGCCCCTGCTCAACAAACAGGTCTCCAGAACCCTAATTGGACCACAGCACAGAGAGGAGATGAAAACTTACGATGCATTGGGATCGAAACAACAAGCAGAGGCAAAGTGTGAAGATCACTGTCCCAGAAAACAATTCGCCGTGCCAGGAAGCACTACCGACGAAGTGAATCGAAGATACGATGCCGACACTCCCCCACGGCAAGCAGCCACAGAAGGAGCCCGAGATGCAGAGAGAACGCAACAGCAAGTTCACAGCGACCACCCCGTGGCCTCGGGAACCAGAGTCGAAGAGGAGCACCACCAAGACAGCACCCACCGGCCGGCGACGGCGCCGATGCACCGGCAAGAGTAGCAGCAATGCACAGCAAGCATTGAGAGGGGAAAAACGAGAGAAAACCAGAGAGAGTCGCAAAGAGGAGCACGGGACTTCCCCATATAGACGAGGAGAACGAACTCCCCGAAGTCCCCGGCCACCTCTCCACGGCACCACGCGCCCGCGCAAGGTGGAGACGAGAGAACGGCCGCCGCCGCCTCCCCTGTACAGCAAGGGTTCGAGGAACCCTCGCTCTGCACGAGCTCCCAGCTAGGGGCAGCTTCGCTGCCCCCTTTTCTCCTCCCGTGGTGGGCCAAAGACCCACCGGCCCAAAAAAAGGGCAAAAGGCCAACAGCATATACCTATCACACTACTAGTTCATGCCACAAACCGATGATGATAATCCCTATAACACTACTGGTTCATTCTACTGATAATATGTATATCTCTACATGTTCATGGCACGAAGTACCAAAAGCGAGTCCCAATAGTACTACCGCTTCATGACATGAACCCATGTGACAATCTATATACAGAATAGAAAAAACGTGATTTTATTGCTCATTTCAAGTATAAGTGTAACATATGCACAAAAAAAAAGGTTTTAACATTATTTCATATATATCAACTAGCAGTAGGACTTTCATATTACATAGAAATTCATTTTGAACACATGCATACTTTCAAAATTAAGATTATACATATATATTTCGATCAAAACATGTAGAACAGCTACAAATAGATCCTCATCGTGCTTCAACAAGCCAACTTGATCCTAGCATTGCTCCAACCTTGATCCCATATGCAGAAGTCGGATTTATTTCCCATCATCTAACATGAACCTTATTTATAGAGTCAAAAATTATATGATTTTACTATTAGTCATTGACGTCATTGATCGACGGAAGTTGCAAAGCATTACCACGGTTCGACATGGCCAATTAGACTCATAAGTTGTGGAAGATCGTCTTGTGGAATTCCTTGCTGGTGCATCATCCCTCCTCTTGTCATATCACAAATGGTTCTTCTCATTCACAATATCGTCCTTTCCTCCTTCGGAGACTTCTCTGGCTCTGTCATGGAGGATGATGCATCACCACTACCATGCAGGTAGGACTCTCTGCGCAAGGGCACCCAAAGGAAAAAGTGGCAACGACGAGGCCATTGAGCGTGCGCTTCAAGAAGAGGTGGGGGAGGAAGAAAACAGGGATGAGGAGAAAAAAGTGGTGGAGGAGGAAGAGGATGAGGAGGAGGGCAGCACTGTCATGCAGATTGGGGCTGATCCGAGCAACTCCATCATCTTCTTTATACTCCCATATGCACCAGAGCATTGGATTTCCGCATGCCCTCGAGCCAACTTCAGATTGACGGCCCACCCAGGGCCATCCACAGATTGCATGGCTGAAAACTAACTCTGAACTGATGCTCCACGCAGTGTCCTCCTTGGACCCCCACGTGCCTTGGGGCTTGACTTCGGATTGACACCTCGAGCGGGGCCAACGAGGACCACACATGCCTATCATGGCCAGAGGTGGGAAATTTGGAACCCCTACTTAAGGCCAATGGTCATAAGAAGGCTCAGTATTTTAAGATTCCCCACGCCTATAAAAGGGAGATTGCCACCATCGCTACAAGCCAAAGGAGAGTGTTGCAGGATGTCAGAAGCTAAAGCAAAAACCATTGGAAGGAACCATCGGTTTGTCTCCTATCCCGAAGGCTGCAAAAGCAAGGAGATCAAGGAAGAAAAACCAATGTGCCTTGCTTTGCCCTGAGCTGGGTTCAGTGCCGCTTCTGAGGATGCCACGACCAGATAGGGCGCCACCAGGAAAATTGTTGCTGGGAAGGTAGCTGCTGTTGAGGCCTTGTTAGGGAGGTTGTGGCTAGGAAGGGCACTACAAGAGAGATTCCCACCTGGGGCCCGAGGCACCACCATGGAGATCGCCGCTAGGGTTTATAGGGGCCTTGGGTTGCATGTCGGTGCCATTGAAGACCACCGCCACCGGGGCCGCTACTAGCTAGGCTGTGCCTGTGAGGTCCCCCTCGCTGGTGTCGATGGATCTCTATGTGGCGCAACTATTTGGGAGGATGGGTAGGGTCTAGCGGTGGTTCTCTAAGATGGTAACATACGGGAAGTCCCCTTCGTCTAAGAAAAAAAGTCAAGCAAGCCGAAGGCTTGTAGTAGTATGGGTAAAATGGTCTTTTTCTGTCTTGGTTTGCTCATGTTTGTTTTAATTTTTTGTAAAAGTCATATAATAGACCATCTTAGGAACTTTGGGGCATAAAATATTTTACCCAGAAATATGGGGCAAATAGTAGAGAGGCAAGAAACATAAGGGCAAATAATATATTGTCCCTTCTTAACTTATCTAACATATTTTTAATACAGTTTACATAGTGGTCTGAGTCAGAGAAGTCTAAGGGGTGAATTATTCCTTCCTTAATAAGTCATTCCATTTCTCCCCCTTGAAGTGTGGACGACAAAACAACAGTGCCACAATTTCGATAAAGTATCATATGGCTTCTCTTGCATTTAGCAGAATAATCACGGGTATTTAAAACAATTCATGCAGGGAAAATATATAAAGCTTCTCTTATCGGAGTAGCATGACCCACATTATTGAAATTAAACTTATTAACACACTTATTGTCCAACAAAAATTTAATTTTATGTCTCATAGTAGGAACATAAGCAACATTATTTAACTGAAGCACACAAGCCTGCGGTAAAAAACAAAGGAAAGCGATCCAACAATTTTAACTTCACTTCCTTTCCATTTGTGAACAATGCTTATTTCACTCCTTCTTAGCATGTTTACAGTAAGGAATTTATGTTATGCATTCGAAATATGCACAGTGGCATCAGAATCAATCCACTATGTATTAAGGAAATAATTTTAGCATACAATGACTCATCAATGAACATATTAGGTCATTACCCTTCTTAGCGAGCCACTTCAGAAAACCAAGAAAAGCAATCTAGCAGCTTCAACTTCCTTTCCATTTGTGACTAATGTTTCTTTCACTCCTTAGCATTTGTACGGTAAGGAAAATTCTTGTTATGAATTGGAAACATGCTTAATGGCATCAGGATCAATCCACCATATATTAAGGGAATAATTAGCATAAAGAGACACATCAATGAACATAATTAGGTCATTTCCTTTATCAGCGAGCCACTTTAGGAAACCAAGGAAAGCAATCTAGCAGCTTTAACTTCAACTTTCTTTCCATTTGTGAATAATGATTCTTTAACTCCTTAGCATTTTTACGGTAAGGAATTCTTGTTATGAATTGGAAACATGCATAGTGGCATCATAATCAATCTACTTTGTATTAAGGGAATAATTAGTATAAAGTGACTCATCAATCAACATAGTTAGGATTGCACACATCACGTAGGACTCTCGCCATTTCAGAAGTGCAGAGTGGCAACCTGGATGCTCTTGCATATGGGATTACTATTGATAACCTTGGTGAGTACCTGCAGGTCGCACATACCATGTCCATGGAATGTTTGAAATAATTTGTGCAAGGGATGATTATGATATTTGAAGGAGAGTATCTGCGACTCCCCACAACCGAAGATGTGGAACGTTTGCTTTAAGTTGGGCAGTCTTGAGGATTTCCTTGTATGCTTGGGAGTATTGATTGCATACATTGGCGATGGGAAAATTGTCCAATGGAAGGGACATTTTACCCATGGTGACTATGGAGCCCCAACCATCATCCTTGAAGCGGTGGTTTTACATGACCTTTGCATTTGGCATGCTCTTTTTGGTGTCGCTGGTTCTAACAATGACATCAATGTTCTCAATTAGTCGACATTGTTCATTGAGCCATTAAAGGGTGAGACTCCCACAATGCATCTTTCCGTCAATGGAATTCACTATGACACGGGGTACTACCTTACCAATGGACTTTATCCGAAATGGGCTACTTTCATGAAGACTATAGTGTCTCCTCAGTTAGAGGGGCACAATTGTACGCAAGAACTCAATATCATGTGTTGTCCAGCATGTGCATGGAGCCTAAATATTATTGGAGAGATAACGAAGACTTGTGTGATTCTCCATAATATGATAGTGGAAGATGAGGGAGAAATAGCAAAGTATTCCATTGACTTGAACAATCCAACGAAATCCGTTGCTCTTCCACCCGAAGTGAAAAAAGATAGTCACGTAAATGCAAGCTTTAATGATGTCTTGCGTACAAACGCAACAATCTGTGATTGTTTAAGGCATACAAAAATCAAGAAGGATTTAGTCGCCTATATTTGCCAATGGTTTGCCAATACCAATAATAATAATTAGTCGTTGTTTTCAGTACTTTCATCACGTAAGCTTAACTTTCCGATCTAATAATTTTACTATCATATGGCTTACTATTAATTTCATCCATTTTTCATGATGATTTTGTTTTATTTCACCGTTGCAGAAGTTTACCGCCGCAAATCGCATGTTAGCTTAGGGTACCTCTGCCATGGCGACTCCGTTAGACACTGTCTGGAGGCCACTGGACACAGTCCGATGAAGCAATAAAATGCTAGTCCGGAGCATTTGGACAGTGACTGGATGACCGATTCCGGAAAACAAACTCGACTGGACAACGTCCGAGCCGAGCGCGCGCAACACACGATTCAAAACAAGAACTCAATCGGGACACGGTCCGATGGTAACCAGACATGGTCCGGTGAGACAAGACCACAAAGCATAGGGCCAACCTCCTGACACTGTCTGGACACAATCGGACACAGTCCGAAGGACTGTCCAAATCCCAAAACCACACTCCCGAAGACTCCAGCAGACACAATCCAAAGGCTCGTTGGACATTGTTCGACGAAACCAAAACAACAGGGACAATATATCATGCATCAAAATCAAGTTATAACAATGAGGTGGAAGCATTTAGGCAACAAATATGACATGCACACTTGATCACCACAGTTTTGAAACTCCATACAACTATTAAATAATTGTGTAGACAGCTCGATCTAAGGACAACCTATTGTATTCACTGTTTATAGAGCTGTCTGACATGACAATAGTTAGAGATAACAGCTATCTCAACCATTGTATATGGAGCAATGTATCTATGCATGCTCTCTGCTCTACATCATCACATATCCTATATCATATGCATTAGAAATGATTTAGAGATCGTTAAGATAAACTTTTGTACATCCTCTGAGTGCTCCTATCCCGGTTTTTTGCATGCCTCGCCTCGGCGAGCCGCACCCCGCAGTTGCATTCATGGCTTCATAATTCCAGGGTCATATGCATTGGTGTTGAGTCGATTTAACAAATTCCGATCGAGGTCGCCGCCGGATGCATTGTCAACTGGCTTCATCCAGGGGCATATGCATTAATTCGTGTTGAGTCAATTGCAAACTCCGAGGTCGCCCGCCGGATGCAAATGTCAACCGTTGCCAGCTTGTTTAATTTGTCACGTGCTCGATCGATATGCTCGATCCTAACTGTTTGATTTATACATGTAACATGATATATACATGAATGATATATATATGACTGCATCAATGCACCACAGGAACGTTTTTGATGGATAACAAACTACTCGATGGCCAGGAGAGTAGGTTAATTACCCTATAAAATCGATTGTACGGTTGATGGATAACGAAGAGATCGTCTACCATGAGCTAGCTTTTAATTGGTTGGCCATGCTTGCGACTCACTTGGTCGATAATAAAGCACAATGCAATCGATGTTAGAGATGGCCAAACTAATACCATTTTCCACACTTTCACATAAAGCACTGGGGGCAACTGGGCCCAAGCTATAAAGGGGCAACGTGGCAGTGAGTGCCATGGCACTGGCACGGTGGGCCATAGGCCTGGGGGCTTCTGTGCCACTGGACTAGTGGACCCAGAACACGGGATGATCAATGGCAGTATGGAATACAGTTATTAATAGTATAGTATAAATACTACCGTAATACTACGTACTATAAAAGTCAAAATTAATATGAGAAATAGACCATTCTTGTTCATTTTTGTGGGTTGTAAAATTGCTCATGATCAAATAAAGGAAAAAAAGAGTTTTTACATATTTTAAAAATCTTTTACCAAAATTGACCGACGATTTGAAGATTAAGCAAAAATGGTCACCCTCTGGACAGGTGATTGGATGATGCTTCGGCGGCATTGTGGCTAGTACGTGAGCCGTGGCGACGGGCAGCAATGGCGGGAGCTAATCGCAATGTGCATCTGTAAATGCATGCGTACTGTCTGATCGTCCATCCAGAGGGCGATCGCCCATCCAGAGAGCGATTGGCGCCTATATATTTTCACTTAATCTTCAAACCGACGGTTATTTTTGCGTAAAGATTTTTAAAAATATATGAAAAACCATTTTTACCAAATAACAAAAACATACGTCATTTCGGTTATATCCAGCTGAACTTTAAGAGCTCAAAACACACAATACGTGATTAACACACACGCTGGTTACTTCAATTATATAACTTTTATTAATCATAACGGAAGACCAATTCAACTTCATAACCTACCCATCTTGATGTGTGGAATGCTGGTACGTAGGTAGACACCACTGCCAGATAAGTGTGTTTTACTGTGGGAGTATTGGTGCATGTTTACCGGTTATCTACAGATCGATAGTGACGAGACATCACTACCGGTTTGAGCCATGAATCAGTAGTGTAGCCTGTTTGAGCCACGAATAACCGGTAGTGATACCGAGATGTCACTGTCGTTTTGAGTCATGAATTGGTAGTGATGTCTCGGGGTAATATCACTATTTGTTTGAGCCACGAACTGGTAGTGATGTCAAGTTTTAATACTGATTAATTTATGCCATGAACAAGTGTTGATGCCTCATGGAAAACAAAGTTACAGGTTTGCATTCGTATCCTAACCATTTCACTATATGATAGTCACGAGATCTTAGGTTCGAGTCCTGATTCTCCCAATATATTTTGAACATATTTTTAGACATTGGTACCATCAGTAACGGTTCTACAACCCGATAGTGATATCCTAAAGTATCACTCCCAGTTGGTACCGATTCTAAAATCGAGAGGGTAGCCGGTTTGCAACCAGTAGTGATGCTCAATTTTCCTTGCAGTGCACATAACCATTTAAAGAAAGTGATGGACATCTGAAGTATTATAATCGGGCCCAAATATCGATCCTTCCAGGGAAATTACTAGTGTGACCTGGTAGCTAGAAAGAGTCGACAAGTAATTAGCGTTCGACCTATTAATTTGTATTTCAACTCTGCACCGGAAGTCTAACGGTGGTCATCACGGGAAACAGCTGTGGACTCGAGTGCCTCTGAAACTCGAAAGTAACACTTCTCTTGATGGTTCAAACGTCAGCCGTCGATTGACATGCATATATATATCCCTCGATCCCCCACTAGCCTGGAAAGTAACATCATTAGTTACTCTAGACAGCCAGATGTTAGGTGGTCATAGCCTTTGCAACCAGTTGGTCACACCTCTATGTGATGGCATTCTCTCAACGGCTTCATGTGAAACCATTGAGAGAGCTATTTTGGAAAAAGGCATAGTGAGAGCATGGACTCAAACTCGTGACCTCACGAGTGAGTACCGTGCCGAGCTTCGCTGTACCATTTGCATTTAGTCAATTTGACCATCTCCAATAGACCCATATCCCACCACCTAAAAGATGGAATAGGGTAGCTATTGTGTGTATGTTCTAAGGGCAAGAAAACTGTTTGTTACTCAGGATGGCTATAGGGCTCTCTTATCGGCCGAGAGGTCCAGGACAGCACCCTGGATTCCCCCCTCTTACCTCTCTCGACTGTCTATCTATAGGGCGTCAAGAGTAGGTAGTTTTACAAAAAAAAAATTAAAATAACAAAATATGTTTGATTATATTGTTAATAGATGTTACTTTTAGAAAAAAAAACTGAAATATTGTATAATTAATTTGGGTGTGTAATAGTTTGACTTAAAAATTTCTTTTCTAATATTTATTATGAAATATGTATAAAGTGTGTGCGATGTAAGATTTATTTAGTATTTTTTTGTAAAATAGTTTTAAAAATATGTCATGTTAAGAATGTTGATTCAATTTTGTAGCATCATAAACATTAAAAAGTTCTTATGAGTTGCATTAACTTAAATTAGCTTTGATGTGATGGCCATGCTCCCAATATTATGTCCTAAACATCTCCCAGATATTCGTGGAAAACGCCACTTACATGGGGTTGTCACATCAAAAACTCCAAATTTCTATGTTTTGATGATGTCGGTTGTTGTATATACCAACAAAACATGTTTTGAACCATTAATATTGGTGTTATTTTATATTTAAAAATTTAAATAAGGGGAGTTAACCATCGAAAGGTCATATAGGGTTAAACCCTCGAGATAGGTATCTTTCTCGATGGCTTCCTTTAAAACTGACGAGACATATGCTCTATCCTGAGGGTAGTCAATGGAAGCCCTTGTTAGCTACTCCCTCCGTTTTTTATAAGACATTTTGTTTTGTTAGGACAAAGCTTTAACCGACAATTACTTTGTTAATACATGGCTTTTATGACACAAGATTGATGTTGGTAGATTTGTATTCAAAAGTACTTACATATGAGTATGATTTTGTATCACATAAATGACATATTAATGAAGTAATTGTTTGTTAAAGTCTTGTCCTAACGAAACAAAATACGTCTTACATTTATGGACGGAGGGAGTAGCTATAATCTTGTTGCATAATAAAATGATGTCATGTTAGCTAGTTAATTAGTCATGGTGTGCATGCATGTAGATTATTCATGTAAACCTACAGCATCATATACGTAGCATAATTAGTTAGCACTTGCATTAGTGAGTTTATAAGTAGTAGTTGTGTTAATTTAGTGCATGAGTAGTGCGCAGTATGGAACCATATGGCCGAGTAGTTGAAGCGGGAAGACGCGGATCCATGATGAAAATCATGCATCAATGCTAAAATCGTCTTTTATTTTATTTTTTATAAAATAATAATACCATAATTAAGATTAAACATGTTAACTTCATGCTAACAATTCATTTTGAGACTAGTTACTAACATTACAACAAATTAAAAGTTAAATCTATCAAAATATTGCACGACAAAAAAGAGAAAAATATACTTATGAGAGAATTTAAATTGTTGATGTGCGTAGTCATATCAATAAAATTATTAAAAATATGATCTATGAAAAAAAGGGAGAACAAGAGAGATATAAATGGGTTTGGACCCTATACCCTAAGGAAGAAGTGGAGGTCTAAATCCAAGTCAGGGCCACTGCCTAGGCAGCCCAGGTGGGGGATTCGCCCCTAGGAGTGCGCGCGTACGTAGCCACGTCAAGGTGTAGTGCAAAATCATGGGGTCATCACGTTAGAGTTCAGAACTTGTATTTAAGTTAGTACTTGGCTAGCTAGCTAGCAGTGAGTTGGCAGTGTGCAAGGGGAGGAGCAAGAAGAACGGTGCAAACTCAAGAGCGTTTGTTCTGTGTAATCTCCTTGAGCTGAGTAGTACAAGAATACAAGTGTGTTTGTTTTTGGTATTTCTTGTTTGTGTTCCACGAGTTTGCGTCTATTGATCTTGGGATTTCCAACAGCCCTCGGGTGAGCCCTCTCTCTCTCTCTCTCTCTCTCTCTCTCTCAACCACCAGTTTTAATATAGCCCTTGAGAGAAATGAGCATCTCTCTCAACTGCTCGATAGTAACCATTGAGAGAGATGGAAGCCATGTACGCTCCATATCCCCACTTCTCTTGACTGCTCCTAGAAGCCGTCAAGAGAGATAGGCACCACAGATACCCATTAGCTACCTTTCTCTCAACCGCCCTTGGAAGTCATCGAGAGAGATGGGAGAGGGGCCAGTGGTACAAGAAGACCGGTGAATTCATGACCCGTGCTTTCCAAGCTGCACCAGACCCTAACACCGCCAAGGTATGTTTCTCTTATGCTAAGTGCGGAACGGTCAGAAGAAGATTGAGGGGCCAGATGAAGTTTGACCTTTGTAAGAATGGGTTCAAAGTAGCCTACCAACGCTAGGCACCTAAGAAAAAGACAAACGATATGGTCTTGTAATTATCACATTTCGGACATGAATCACATGTCCAAAGGAATTTGGTCGAGCATAAGCGGAATCACGTCGCCACTTGTCGGGTGGTGATTAGACATCCAAGGAACTAACAAACAATATGAGCTCATCTTATCACATCCTTAACATGAATCAAATGCGCAATGGAATGTGCTCATGCCTTGAGCATAGAGCATGCTCGAGATGAAAAAAAAATAGAATTCTTGAACGTAGATCATGCATGCTCAAAAGAAATAGATCGTGCCCCAAGCGCACAACATGCTCGGGGCGAACTAAAAATTGATATCATGCTCAAAGAAATGAGTTCAAGCACCGAGCGCAGAGCATGCTCGGGGCAAACTAAAAATTGAAACTCTCACCGTAGATCCTGCTAAACATCAGAAGGTCGTGCCTTGAGTGCTAACAAAAAACATAACTCTCAATTGTAGATCGTGCTCAAGGGAAGCAAGACATGCTCCGAGCGTAAAGCATACTCAGCGAACTAAAAATCAAATCTTGAGTGTAGATCATGCTTAATGAAAGGTCGTTTCCATGTGTTCAGAGCACGCTCGTGTCGAATTGGAAAGCGGAACTCTTGAGCACAAATATGGAGGTCGTACCCTGAACGCAGAGCATGCTCGAGGCGGACAAAATATCATAATTCCTGAGCGTAGATCATGTTGAATGGAAGGAGGTCATGCCCCAAGTGTAGAGCATGATTGGCACAAATCGGAACATGGAACTCTTGAGCGCAGATTGTGCTCAAGGAAAGAAGCCCATGCCAAGAGTCAAAGTATGCTAGGGGCTAACAAAAACAGAATTCTTAATTGTGGATCGTGCTTGAGGGAAGCAAGTCATGCCCCAAGCGTAGAGCATGCTTAGGGCGAACTAAAAATCAGAACTCTTAAGCATAGATCATGCTCAATGAAAGAGGTCATATGCCATTGCGCTGAGCATGCTCAGGACAATTGGAAAGCGGAAGTCTTGAGCACAGATCATGCTCAAGGCACGGTTGTTCCCCGAGCATCGAGCATGCTCGACAAACCAAAAATCATAATTCTTGAGCGTAGATCATGTTGAATGGAAGGAGGTCGTGCCCCAAGCGTATAGCATGATCTGCGCAAACCAAAACATGGAACTCTTGAGCATATATCGTGCTCAAGGGAAGAAGATCATGCCTCGAGAACATAGCGTGCTTGGGGAGAACAAAAAATCAGAACTCTTGAGTGTAGATCGTGCTCAAGGGAAGGAGGTCATGCCTCAAGCACAGAGCATGCCTACAATGAACCCAAAATAAAAACTATTGAGCGTAGATCGTGCTCAAGGGATGGAAGTCATACCTCGAGCACAGAGCATGCTCGGGGCGAACCAAAAAGCAGAACTCATTAGCTTAGATTGTGATCAAGGGAAGGAGGTCGTGCCCAAGCATAGAGGTTGTATGGAGTGAACACAAAAATCAGATATTTTGATCATAGATTGTGATCAAGGAAAGGAAGTCGTTCCCCAAGCATAGAGCATGCTTGGGGCGAACAAAAAATCAGAGCTCTTGAGCATTGATCATGCTCAAGAGAAGGATGTTGTTCCCTGAGCACAGAGCATGCTCGGGGCAAACCAGAAAGCGAAACTTTTGAGAGCAGATTCGTCAAAGGCAAGGAGGTCATGCTTCGAGCGCAGAGCATGCTCAGGGTGATCCCTAAAGCGGAACTTTTGAACACAAATTATGCTCAAAGGAAGGAGGTCATTGCCCGAGCACAGGGCATGCTCAAGATGAACCACAAAATCAAGACTCTTGATCATAGATCATGCTCAAGGGAAGGAGATCATGCCCCGAGGGCAAATCATGCTCAGGATGAATAAATAATCAAAACTCTTGAGCGTAGATCATACACAAGGGAAGCAAGTCGTGCCCCAAACACAAAGCATGCTTGAGGTAAACTTGAAAATAGAAATCTTGAGGGTAGGTTGTGCTCATGGGAAGGAGGTCGCGCCCTGACACATACACTGCAGAGCATGCCCGGGAAACTAAAATGACAATTCCATGAGCGTATGGCGTGCTCAAAGAAAAATGAGACGTGTGTAGAGTGCAGAGCATGCCTATGGTGAACTAAAAAGTAGATCCCTTGAGTGTTAGACATGCTCAAGGAAAATTAAGATGTGTCCTGAGCGAAGTTCACGCTCGAGGCAGATCCAAAAGTGCTTTGTTCAGGGTGTGACTTGCTCTAGGATAAATAAGACATGCTCCAAGCAATGTTCATGCTCGGGGCAGAACCAAAAGTGATCTGTTGAGAATAGGATGTGATTGAAGAAAAATAAGACGTGTCCCCAACACATAGCATGCTCGAGACAAACTTGAAAGTAGAACTCTTGAGGCAGGTTGTGCTCCTGGAAATTAATTTTAGTTTAAGCCGAAAAGAACAAGACATTTAATATAATCATAGGAACCTTTTGGGAAATCGTTTCGTTGACTAAGCCTACCTGTGATATGTTGCAATCGAATGTATAGTACACGAAGTAGTCCACTTAATTTCGTGGAAGATTCAGCTAGTCGATCGAATCCAAGTTACAGGCTTCATCGTCACATGTAGCAGAAGAGATTATATACCTAACGGCCACGTACCACAGTTTTTAAATAATCGTCAAAATTGTATATATCTTGATAACTAACCAAAGATTGAATTAACACTTCGGCTTTCGCGTACGGCGTCTGTAATAGAGTTTCCTCATAAACTAGATATAGAAATACTTTCAATAAACTAGATATAGAAATACTTCGATCAAGTTAAGAAATCCTATACATTAATTCAATTTCCTATGGGAGTTAACGGTGAGGCCCTCCGTCGCCTTCCCTCCCCCTCTTCTCCTCCCCCCCCCCCCCCTCCATCGCTCCGCCACCCCCGCATTGTTCCTTAAGCTTGACCTCGAGAAAGCTTTCGACTCGGTCTCCTGGTCATACCTGCTAGACAACCTGCGTGCTCGGGGGTTCGGCGACCGGTGGCACGACTGGATCTCGTTCTCACTCTCAACCTCCTCCTTGAGGGTCCTGTTGAATGGTTGCCCAACTGATACCATCCTCCACTCCAGAGGCCTGCGGCAAGGGGACTCTCTTTCACCCCTTCTCTTCGACCTCACTATTGAACCCTTGGTATCTCTCATCTTGCGAGCTTCAGAGGGGGCCCCCCTAAGTCCAATCCCAGGCTTGCAGGGTAAACCCAGGATCTCCCTTTTTGCTGACGACGCTGCCATTTTTGTCAAACCAATCAAATCGGAAGTGTCAGCCCTGGCCCTCATACTTCAGGAATTTGGTCGTATCACTGGCCTTCGGACGAACCTCGCCAAATCCCAGGTAATTCCCATCAGATGCGCCGACCTAAACCTTGATGACATTCTACAAGATTTTCCTGCCTCCAGGGCGGCTTTCCCAATAAAATATCTGGCCATCCCGCTATCGATAAAAAAGCTCAAACACGTCCACTTCCAACCCCTCATCGATAAAGTGGCCAACCGGCTAGCTGGGTGGCGGGGCCCTTTGATGTCCAAAGGCGGGCGGCTGACTCTTCTTAAGGCTGTTCTTACAGCGCTTCCCACCTACACCCTGTTGGTCATCAACCCCCCAGCCTCCGTCCTCAAGAGAATTGATTAGATTAGGAGGGCTTGGCTTTGGGGTGGGTCGGCCGAGCAGGGACCTCCTCCTAGGGTCAACTGGGAGACAGTCTGCTCCCCCACTAAGCTTGGCGGCCTGGGGGCCCTCAACCTCTCCTGTTTTGTCCGCGCCCTTCGTCTGCGCTGGCTCTGGCTGAACAAGACTTCACCGCTTCGGCCCTAGGTCGACTCCCTCGGCCCCCCACCTCTAGCCGACACTGAGCTGCTGCGCGTAGGATGTGCTGTTACCCTCCGCAATGGGGCTTCCATTTTCTTCTGGGAGGACCGCTGGCTTGATGGTGAGTCACCCAAAGAGCTTGCGCCGCAGCTTTTCGAGATCTCCACTAGAAAGGGTCGCCTAATCAGTGACGCGCTCCTTAACTGCAATTGGATTCTCGACCTCCGGCGCAACATGAGTCCGCAATTGGTTCCCCAGCTCATCCGCCTGCTTACTCGGCTCAATCAGTTGGAGCCCCTCGCTCAGGATGCAGATATCGTCTCCTGGCGTTTCTCCGCGAGCGGCGCTTTCTCGGTCAAATCAGTGTACATCCTGCAATTTAACGGATGATGCCCGACTCCTACCCTTCACAGGCTTTGGAAAACCTGGGCCCCGTCCAAATGCAAGTTCTTCACCTAGCTCCTGCGCATGCGGGTGTGGACTGCGGACGCCCTCTTGCACAGCCATCTACCCAACAACTACTTATGCCTGCTTTGTTGGAGGAATCTGAAAACGCCAGAGCACCTCTTTATCCAGTGCGACTTCAGCTCCTTCGTCTGGTCGGGCCTAACAGCCGCTCTCAGCATAACTTCCCTCAACCCGGCGAGTTGGCGTGCTACATCATCCCTGCCACTCTGGTGGGAGATTGATGCAGCACCGTCCTCTTCTCCGCGCGCAGCGCTCTCCGTCGTCATCGCGACCATCTGGCACATTTGGCTGGAGCGGAACAACCGTATTTTCCACTCTATGGAGCGTTCGAAGGACGTCTTCCTACGGCTTCTCCTCGACGAGCTGCAGCTTTGGGCGGCTGCAGGAGCGCGTTTTGTAATACCTTAATTTTTTGTTCGTCCTCTTGGGGGGAGGGCTTTGTAACCCCCCAACAAAATTTTTTAACTCCTCGCTTTCAATGAATGGCAGCTCTCCTGCCCTCTCAAAAAAAGAAGCTAGTGGTCCACTTAATTTCGTGGAAGATTCAGCTAGTCGATCGAATCCAAGTTACGGGCTTCATTGTCACATGTAGCAGAAGAGATTATATACCTAACGGCCACGTACCACAGTTTTTAAATAATCGTTAAAATTGTATATATCTTGATAACTAAACAAAGATTGAACTAATACTTCGGCTTTCGTGTACGGTGTCTGTAATAAAGTTTCCTCATAAACTAGATATAGAAATACTTTTAATAAACTAGATATAGAAATACTTCGAGTTAAGAAATCCTATACATTAATTCAATTTCCTCACTCTGGTCATTGTATTGAACAAAAAATTATACTGTAGTGAAGCTCGTACTAAGACAAAAGCTAGCCACAATTTATTTACGCCAGCTGCGAGTGATGAAGGTGATGAAGGGATAGCGAACTACCCAGATGGTCAGATCCTTCTATGAAGCTGATCATCCAGACAATACCTGCTCTTATATATGAGGCAGATCTTTAATTCTATGATGGTTTCTGAGGGAATCTTTAAAGATTAATGTAATCTTCTCCCGATGGAAGCAAGTCATCACCTGATGCACCTAAACAAAACTCCGATCCGCTGGATTAGAATATGCATGAGATTAAAGATGATATATATACCAGCCAAGTTGGTCGGCATTACATGCACCTCCAGTCACTACTCCAGGGTTCATGCATGCGAATAATCAAGATAACCACTGCATGCACATCAGCACTACGCCACTACCTACTATAAATACCCATGCAATCCTTGTTTAACATCCATCCCCTTTAATTAGCACCTCTGTGTAGTATACTTGTAAGCTCACTAGCTATGGCAGGCCCTAAGCTTGTGGTGATTAGCTTGGTTGTCCTACTGACCTTAGGGTTAGCCAATGCAGCGAGGGTGGCAAGATACGCCAATGCCCAAGGGACGGGCAACGGAGGAGGCCATGGCGGCGCCTCCGTGAACGGCAGTGGTTCAGGAGCTGGGTCCGGCTCTGGCTCCGGTGAGAGCGTAGGTGGACCAGACGGCGGCGCTCATGCGAACGGCCAAGGAGGCGGCGGCGGCGGCGCCACGTCTCAGTATGGTGGCTCTGCATTTGGCGGCGGCTCGGGCACGGGCTCTGGCTCTAGCGAGACAAGCGACATATTTGGCGTCGCCGGGTCTGCAGACGCCGGTGGCGCTGGCAACGGCGGCGGCGGCGGGCAAGCTGGAGGCGCCGCCGGCTCCGGCGGTTATGGGCTTATGGCACCGGCGGTGGCAGTGGATCTGGCTCTAGTGAGGTGACGAGCAACTATCCGTACAAGGTAACGAATGCAAATGCAAATGCTGCCACAAATGGTGGTGGCACAGGAGGTGGTGTGAACGGTGGGAGCGGTGGAGGCGTCGGCGGTGGATCAGGTTACGGCGGTGCAAGTCCTTGAAAGTTTCGTTCTTGGGATTGATCGAAAGCTGGAGCGGAAACCTATCATCTTCCTTCTTTTTTCTTTATCTCGACGGGCGAGTAGTGTGATTTGCTTTCCTTCTATGTGCACCCTTAATTTCATATGCTAGGAATCAACCAATAAAGGGCTTCATTGTTTTATTGAGCACCGACAAACATGGAGATCTCCTTTGTGTACTCCAAGTTGTAATGCTATTAATCATGTAGTTTTTTAACAATTGGGTAAGAGTTCTACCATTCAGTGTAAGAAAAGAGACACATAATGCATATTCAGCTATCCTGATGATATATAGCAGAGATCATGCCACCATATGCCGAGATCGCCTCAATGTTTATGCGTGCCGTTCATTTGCTTGATTACGATTTGTGCCTTATGTACCTAACGGAAAGGGGATTTTAACCCCCACGCCACTCAATTCGCAAGCCTCGTCTCCTATGCCATTACTTTCGCGAGCCTGATCCACCGCGCCACCGGGGTTGCGAATTCCTTACCTCAGTGCCATTATGCTCATATTCCAGCTTTATTAATGCTTTTCTATTCTTTTTGCTCCCTTCTAATTGTGACTTGACAATTTTGCCCCTTCTCTACCGTGGGTAAGCCCAACCGCAACCCGATCGCAAGAATAGAGCAGAGCACGAGCCAACCCTGTTCGTAGCTAGGGTTTTCGGCGGCGCAACGGGGATTGGGTGGAGCGAGGCGGCCTGGAGGCGACGGGGAGCAGGGTGCGGGGATGCTGCCGGGAGGCGACGGGGAGCAGGCCTGGAGGCGACGGGGAGCCAGGCCTGGAGCGCGGCGGCCTCCGTCCCCTGCAGCAGAGGCGGCTCATCGCCGTCGCAGTTGGTCGCCGGCGAGCTTATGGTGCGGGGATGCTGCTTGGTTGGGCGAATGCAGCAGCAGCAGTAGTCCATCCCCGTCCAGAGCAAGCAGCTTGGAGGCAGCAGCGAGCTTGGTGAAGCATCTTCCCCCATCGTTGTTGAATAGAAAGGAGCAAAAAGAATAGAAAAGCATTAATAAAGCTAGAATATGAGCATAATGGCACTGAGGTAAGGAATTCGTAACCCCGGTGGGGCGGTGGATCAGGCTCGTGAAAGTAATGGCGTAAGAGACGAGGCTTGTGAATTGAGTGGCGTGAGGGTTAAAATCCCAACGGAAAGCGCGCTAAAATCCCAACGGAAATCACAACGTTTACGTTACCAGTGAAACATATATTACATTTGACACATCCCGTGGTCTTAAACTTCATTAAAAGTGGATCGCGTACTAATTAATGTGAACTAAGAATCTCAGTATTACAGTTGCATGTTCATTTCCCGTTATTGATTGATCGATTTGCCAAAACTTTCGCAAGGCACTGTACGTTTGACTAGGTTATATTAGCGCCGAATAGAATGTACACAAACACAACTAGTACATGCACATGACTTTTTGTGGCTAGAATATTTGTGTCAAAATTAATTGACATTTCTAGTAATATCTAATACAGCCTAACATAGAAGATATATATATTAGTTTTGATCTTCTTAGAGCATGTACAATTAATACCCTCATTTCAGCCGACTATATATAAACTTGCCATGTAGACAGGTGATCATGTAATAGGAGCCTTCTTTTAGTACGCCCTAAGCCAGTTTTCGCTCGGGCGCATGATATTTTTCCTTGAGCAAGCTATGTGTGCTCACGAGCCTTGCTTTCTAGTACGCTTTGTGGGGACCCCGGGAGATCCCGACATACAACTGTCCAAGATTTCAGCTATATTTTGAAATAGTACATACTGTGCAAAACTTTATTGCATAACTAGGGTTATTTTATAGAGTAAGCTTACAATTTTAAATACACCTCCAAAAATTACACCTCAATATTTTAAATCCTCTTCTAAAACAATTTTTAAAGAGGTTTTTGGTACCGACCGAATTTCAAATATCTTTTACCATACTAGGCCAAATACAGACCTAGCTACGACCACACATCTAACTTGATTTATGTCAATATTTAGAATAGGCATCACCCCTTCGATACTTCATATACTAGAAGTAAGGTCCATCGATATTTTGTTTTAATGAGACTGCAGAATCTGCCCAGCTTTATCGTCCAATGATCAGTAGTACGTCTTGGGTAAAAATTTGTATATTTTCTATCATGACATTAATCAGTTATGAACAATGAACAAACTAAGCACCGGCCCCCAAACAAGTGTACTCTAGTCGCAACTAGAGCGACCCCACATTCTTGCCCTCTACCCATTGTTTGTTCACGCTGATTCTCCAACTTCACCAACATCAATCATCACCAATCACCTTACTTAGACCTTGACCCACAAGACTTGACAACATGACCACTTTTGTTTATTTCAAACATAATTATGCAACAAGATTGTTCCTATATGCTTATATGAGATTTTATCATTATTATTACTAATTTAGTTTATATTGGGTTTTCCTATGACCTATAGTTGAGTCTATATTCTACATGCGGGATAACTACCACTACATGCAATCACAAATACTTTTCAATGCAAATTTTGCAAGAATTACTTCACTACAAAAATAAAAGCATAAATAAATATTAGGGAAAAGGAAACTTGCCCGCTTCACTAGATCCTCAAGTTCTGAGATGATATCCGAATACTCCTGCTCGGTTGATTTCGGGGTGATCATTTCGTTTTCTATGAGTTGGAAAAGAGGGAAAGAGAAGAAATTTAATAAAAATTTATAAAGGAAGATGCATAGGGCATGAATGCATGAATATCATTTTTAAGAGATATTTTCGAAAAAGGGATTAGGGTTGTGGGTGATGGACCGGATGATTTTGAAAAATCTCTAGGAAAATTTATAAAAGGAAAGGGTGTAGGGGGTTTACTCCATATGGAATGATACGAGGAAGGAAGATAATTTTGGCATTATTTTGGTAGATGCCGATGAAAATCATGGAGAGTGTCCGTCATTTTATGTGAGGTTTGAATTTCCAGAGATCGGTTTTGACGGTATAAAAAGATGAAGGTTTTTTATCAAATAAGTTTGAAAAGGAAAATTTATGATAAAGTCACTTTATTTGAAATTTGAGGATTTATAAAATAGAAAAGAATTTTAAAACACATTTTTTATATAAAAGAGGAGGAAAAGCATTTATTTGTTAATTTTAATACTAAAAAGGTGGCATTTTATACTTTTATAAAATACTACATTAATTTATAGATTTTTGATGAATTTTGCAAAAACTTTTAAAAGGTTTTGGTATTTGTAATAAAATGATCTATTAATTTTGAAATTCAAAATAGGGCAGTAGACTGGAGTATAGTTGGGAACTAGGCCGGCCCATGAGGGCGAGGTTGCGTGGGGAAGCACTAACTCGTGGGACCCAGAGGGCAGCGATAGAGGGAGCGCGACTGTGGCGGGAGGTAGTGTCTTGATGGGGTTGAGCGTCGGGGACGACCTATTTATAGGCGGCGACGAGCAGATGCGACGACCGGCGAAACCCATGGGCGGAAGCAAACTCCGGTGGGAAATCCATGGCGGTGACGACATTCCAGGGGTGGTGACGCCGGGGATGAGGTCAGCGGCGACGTGGCGATGCTGGAGGGGTTGCTGTCGTGGTCGAAAGAGCACGAAAAAAGCGACGGCATGAAATCCAGCTACATGGGGCAGTGGATATGGCGGCACGAGTGGCATTGGGGTGGTGACGACATCAGAATTGGGAGAAACCTCAGGCGTCATTGGATCAGAGTTGAAACGATAGGCGCCATTGGATTTTGATTTACTGAAGCAATACGCTATTCGGGTGAGGTGGCCCAGTCTGGAATGCCGGTTTGGGGAGAATTAATCTGGACTATTTCTTTCCACTTAACGCACCAGGAAGAGATGACGTCGAAGGAGGATTTTGAAAAGGGAAGGCGTATTCCCGAAAATTAAAAAAAAAAGAAAGGGTTTAATTGAATTTCTAGATAATGATTTAGGGATTTGAGAATTCATAGAAAATTGTAGGGAAATCCAAAAGATGTGTGATAAGACTCTAAAAATTCAGAAAAAGAGGAGAACCTAAATATGGGATAAAACGTGATATTTTATGGGATTAGTATCATTGGAAAAATAGAAGAAGGGTTTTCTCTTATGGAATAAAATAGAAGAAGTATTTTAAAATGCTAGGAAATATTATGGAATGGCTTGGGGACTAGGAAATGATTTTTGCGAAACAATTTCATGCTAAACTGGGTGAAATTTTGGTATGTTACTCGGGTACACAATTTGTTAGGATTTAAAGCCCGCTGCAAACGGCCACACAAGGACCCATGTGCAGAGAAAGGGCTCCCAGGTCTTAACGGACCTAAAGGCCCAAATGGAGCAACGACTAAGGCCATTGGCCCACTCAACCCAAAAGACTAGCCTGTTAGGTGAGGGACGGTTCCACCTTTTAAGTCGTACTCCCCCATCATCGATTACCGATGTGGAACTAAACCCAACAATCTCCCCCATCACACATCGGACTACTTCGTCACAACGGATAACTTCGTCCAGCGAATGTGTGGAATTAACGAAGATAAAATGGGTCAATGCCTGACTCTGATACCACTTGTTAGGATTTAGAGCCCGCTGCAAACAGACCACGTATGGGCCAAAACTTCGTCCAGCGAATGTGTGGTATCAGAGCCAGGCATTGACCCATTTCATCTTCGTTAATTCCACACATTCGCTGGACGAAGTTGTCCGTTGTGACGAAGTAGTCCGATGTATGATGGGGGAGATTGTTGGGTTTAGTCCCACATCGGTAATCGATGATGGGGGAGCACGACTTAAAAGGTGGAGCCGTCCCTCAAGCTCTATGCTGAAGGGCCCTGTTTTGTGGTGCCTTCGAAGCATGTCTTCACTCGGACGCATGATTTGTTCTCTTGAGAATACTTCGCACTTAAGAGCCTTGTTTTCTAGTTCACCCCGAGCAATTAAAAGTCTTTGCTTAGGTACGTGATCATTTCCCTTGAGCAAGCTATGCCCTGATCAAGAGCCCTGTTTTCTGGTCCGCCTCAAGCATATGTGTTAGGATATCCGCCGATGCACTATCACGAATGACACCAGGAGACACGATGTTTATGCGCCGATGCAATATCACAAACGACACCAGCAGACACAATGTTTGTTAACGCAGTTCAGCTTTCGCCTATATCTACGGGGCTCTGATTATGAGCGCGCGCTCCTCCCCAATCCATAATACCGCAGCATACCAGCTGCACAGGTCACAACCACATGCCGGCCGCTAACCTCCTCAAACCTATCTTACTATTACGAAGTCGTTCACCTGGTTACACCAGATCTGCCTCCTTTATATAGTGGAGGCCTGGCTAGAGTCTGACTCTAACTCTAAACTAACCCTGCCTAATATAACACAGAGTCCATGTAACTTACTTGTACACATATTCGACATAAAACCTAACAAACTCCATCTTTAAGAATATAATCTTCTCCACCTTGAAGTCGTTCCAGCGTCTTGCGAGAACCCGTGCACCCGGACTCTGGTTGCTTCCTTTTTTGCAGCCTACAATGGACCGCCCGACGAGTTCTCCTCGAACTCACCGCCTTTTGGAACAGATAACGCCGACCCTACAAAAACACGCTTAGTAGCTCCACCTGCAACAGTAGCCCCTTCTAAGAGAACCTTAGCACTGTCGCCTCCGGAGTCACATGAGCCTATTGCCACATTAGCGTACGCTCCCTTTGGTGGACCTGGACAGTCACTATTTATGTGCCCCCACTCATTTCATCTAAAACACCGCACCGCCCTATTATTTTTTTGTTCCTCTTTCCGATCCCATTACCGCATTGATCACCTGAGACTAGCAAAGTAACAGATCGACGTTCTTCCACTGTATTGTTATTCTTCCTCAATTGATGAGACATAAGCGCCGCAGTAATATCCTCGGTCTTGATGCTATCCTTACCATATGTCAACGTTGTGACCAAATGCTCAAAGGATGGAGGCAATGAAAAAAAAGAATAATTGCCTTGTATTCATCAACGATTGTCACATCTAGATGTGATAGATCGATAACCTACCTATTAAAAAAATCAATGTGTGCTTGTAGATCCGATCCCTCCTACATATTTAGCCCATATAACTTCTGTTTCAGATACAGTTTGTTTTTCAGAGTCTTGGACATGAACTGACTAGACAGCTTATCCCAATTTTCCTTTGGCGATGACAACTCCATGACCAGATCTGATAGACAAACACTATAGGAAAACGAAGTGTTTTCGTCGGCCCATATTAATTTCGTCGGTAAAAAAAACCGACGAAATAAGGTTATAATTTTGTCGGTTTTTTAAATCCGACGAAAATAAGGTTATAATTTCGTCGGTTTTTTGAAACCGATGAAAATAAAAGCTTAATTTTGTCGGCTCCTTCGACCGACGAAATAAGATGCCGCCATGTCCCCAAGCTTAACCCCACCCACCGGCCCGTCTATCAGCTCACATGACCTAGATCGCGCTCCCCCACTCGCCCGCGCCGCGCTGCTCCCCCACTCCCCCGCGCCGCCGCCACCCTGCTCCCTCGCGCCGCTCGCCGCCCTTCACCTCGCGCCGCCCGCCGCCCCGCTCCCCCGCGCCGCCGCCTTGCTCCCTCGCGCCGCTCACCGCCCTTCACCTCGCGCCGCCCGCCGCCCTGCTCCCCCGCTCCACTCCTAGGGTTTCCTCCTCCTCCCTCGCCGACCGGCGGTGGCCGCACCCCTCCCTGCCGCCACGGCATCCGGCGCCTTGCCTTCCTCCTCCCACCGCCGCGCGCCCAAATTCCTTTCCCCTCCGCGCCCGTCCCTTCCCCTACCACCGCCGTCGCCATCTTCTCCCGTTCCCTCTACTTCTCTTCAACGACCGCCGCCGCCTCCTCTCGCTCTCCCACGCCGCCACCGCCGCCTGCCTCCTCCCCCTTGCTGTCGACGCCGCCGTAGCCTGCTCCTCTTGCTCCCCCATGCCGTCACAGCCGCCGTAGCCTCCTCCTCTCGTCCCGACGGTGCCACCTCCCCTCCTTGACTCTCCTCCTTTCCCTGGCGAAATCCCATGCCCAAATCCCCCAGACCTGAGGTGCTGGACGCCTGCATCGATGCCGATGACATGAGGCTCGTCGGTCATGCATATCAGTTCCTCTCCGACCGCGGGATCCTCGCCAACTTCGGCAAGTGCAAGAACATCGGTGAGTTGCGACCTCTCCTTATGCCTAAATTGGACGGTTGGTCTTGGAAGTTGGACCCCCTTGAATGTCTAGGTATGCAAAGGTTTGCAGAACTTGGTGTGAATTGGGAAAGGGGTGTAGGAATTGAGTTGCGACAGCATTGCCAAATGATGGTTTATGTGTACCAATTGATATTTCGAAGGAATCCCCTCTAAATTTAAAAGTTATCTCACAGTAATCAATTCATATTTACTGAGCCCCACTAATTAATTATTTGGTTCCAATTAAACTGCTATCAGATTGATAATTGTATTTGACCAGTGTATATGAATTTCTTTTGATGCAGTTCTAGAGGGACCAAGAGGAGGGGCTCGCCCACACGCTGGGGCCTGGTCGCCCGCCTGATGTGTGGGGCCCTCACCCGGTCTTCTCCAGGACTCTTCATACCCCGGTATTTATTATACCGACACTAGCCATCTCTACCAAAGTGCGATTCTTTCTCTCAACAACGCCATTTTGTTGGGTGGTGTGCGGAAAAGAGAATTGATGCTCAACACCAGAATCAGAACTAAAACTTTTGAAATGTGTATTTTTGGATTCTGTGTCGTTGTCTGAACGGATTGCTTGAAGCACTTCTATGAAACTCAACTGACAATCTACAGACCAAGGAACGAAAATGACCTAATGGTTCCTCTTGTGTCACCATGAAGTAAACCCAAGAGTACTGTGAAAAATCATCGACCACAACCAACACATACCACTTGCCACCGATGGACTGCACTCGAGAACGACCAACAGTGTCCATATGGAGCAAATACCCCGGTTCATCAGTCATCACCTTGGTGATTGGTGGGTGAGTAGCGGCAACGATTTTCCCATGGCGACAAGAACAAACTGTGTCATTGACTATTTTGAGTTTGGGCAAACCACGAATCAGATCCAGACTGCTAACTCTAGTCAAGTGATCAAAACCAATATGACTCAATTTCCTATACCAGAACGAGATGTCACGGGACTTTGAAGCAATCAAGCAATGAGAAGAGCCAACTAAATATCAGAAATCAACACGAAAAACTCTCCTAAATATGTAAATCTCGCAAACAAAACTCTCAGAAGAATCAACAATGCAACTTTCATTCTACTTAAAGTGAACCTCAAAACCCTCGTTAGTCAGCTGAGAAACCGAAAGAAAGTTATAGAGAAGTTAGCTGACAAAAGCCAGATCCTTAAGGACAATTTGATAACTAACATGTACGGAGCCTCGGGCGAGTACATGGCCTGAAAAAGCATCCCCAAAAGTGATTTTCTCACCCTGGGCTCCTGGACTAGGGAGGAGAACCAACGAGAGTTTCCGGTTATGTGACAACAACAACCCGAATCGATGATCCACAAGTCCCCCTTCCTAGCATGACGTGCCTGAGTCAACGAGTAAAGAAAACGTGGCTCAGCATTGTGAAACAAAAGAGCTGTCTTTGAACCCAATACTGAGTCACGCGACCAAAAAGAATGGACTCTACCCGAACTAGGTCAACTCCTCTAATATAAGCACGCCCCTGCGCTCGATGTGGAGCATTCTGCCGTTGAGCCGAGGTAGATGCATAATGTCCACGTTTCCTGCCTTCATTCCTATTGCCAGTCCTCCACCATGATGGAGTCGACACCTCACGTCGCGGACGAGCACCCTAAGGACGACGCTGCTCACGCCCAGACCGACCATAAGATAAACACCAGAATGTTGGGCTCCAAGTCCTGGCCATCTACCCACTGTTCTAACCTGAGGAGAAGCTACCCTAGTTGTGGGTGACTTAGGAGGGCCTTGGATCTTGACCGCTTTCTTATGTTCTTCACATTTCATCTTAGCACGACAGAAGCAGTCCTTCTCAGTGTGTCCTATCCTATCGTAGAAAGTGGAAATGACTCCTTTGCCTCTCCTAGGGTCCGGAGCAATAGTGGAACTATCCTTCTTAGGTGGACTCTCGGATACAGCAGCCTGAACTGGCCTCACAGCAAGACTCTCATTGATTATCTCAGCAGACCTAAAGACAGTGGTCTCAGGAACCCTTTCCCTAATAACCACTTTTTGCCCATTTGCATCTAGCCCAAGGACTCTAGTATGGTGTTTCCTAATGTGTCCAAGCAAATCATACCCAAGACCTCTATCCGTTGAAATCTTGCTTTTGTCACGAATCAAGTTCAGCTTCCTCTTGCCCCCAACAAATTTCTCTAGAGTGCTCATGAAGTACTCACACTTCTGATAAAGCTGGGGACAAAACTCACAAGAAAGGGAAGAGTTAGATGAGTCATGTTCATCTATGTGTTTCCTTGCCCAAAGCGTTACGACACCTGTCACTAAGCACTTTGACTTCGCTCTTGAGAGCTTGACAAGAAACACTCTCGGCATTATGAACCTCGGCCAGTCTACCCTGAAGTCTAGCACTCATATCCTGAAAGATACTAACCAACTCCCCATCAAGCTCTTCACAACGTTCAAATCAGAGATTTTTGATTGCAAGTTCATGTTTTCTAACCTCCAGAAGGTGCAATCTAGGCATGTAGTATCAACAGAGTAGAAGCTACAGCTCTCATCTGAGCTGAGTGGGTCCTTAGATTAAACATGATCTCTACAACCCTCATCTGGGCTGACAGGGTCCTTAGATGTAGTGTGTGCAGCAGGATCAGGACAAATCATAGAGTCATCAATCATGCAAACAGGTTCTATTTCTAGAACAGAGTTAGCAACAAGTAAAGCTTCTATAGTTTCATCTAGTTCTGAAAGCACACTAGCATGACTCCTCCTAATCAAATCAAAATCTGCAACCACACTTCTATGTAAAGCTTCAAGCGTAAGAAATTCTTGAGTCAACTTATCGCACTCCTTCCAGCCATCAGAGTCGACTGGAGGAGGGCAAGAGCACATCTGGGCTTTCACATTAGCAACCTTAGAATTTAGATAAGCTACTTTCTCCTCAAGTCCCTTACACCTAGACCTACTCTTAGCAAGTTTATCATCCAGTTTGAGAAATGCCTCAGTGAGCTGGTCGTAGGTGGGACCTACCTCATCATCGGAGTCGGTGTACAGCTCGGAGTCGTTGTTCTCATCTGCCATGAAGCACATCCCGGTAGTCGACGTCGTCGTTCTCTGGCTGCCCGTCATCTCCATCGTCCGATTGCTCGTCATCTTTGTCGGAGAGGTTAGCCTCATCCCGAGCGGCCAAAACCTTCTCGACCAGACGACGTCCCTTGCCCAGCTTGGGATTCTTCTTCTTCTCATCCTTGCCACCGTTGAAGTTGTGATTCTTGTTGATAAAGTTGCTCTGGGCTAGCGTAGTGTAGTCGCTTTTATCTCCTCCTCCAAGCTTAGGGCAGTCGCGCTTGATGTAGTTGAGGCCACCACACCCAAAGCACCTCAGGATGCCCCGTCTGCGCTCGGTCACCCGCCTATAAGCATGAGAGAATTTTCTTGCTAACAGAGCTCCTCTGTAATCTTGTCCTTCTGATGATTGGACAACTCATAGAGATAGAAAAAGAAAAACCCATACAAACGGAAGAAGAACCATAAGGGTCAGTGATCAAGGCTGTGGACGAAGGACCTAACTCTGTTACAATATGCTCAAGTTCATGAGTCTTGAGATTCGAGTAGAGCCCATCCAAGGTTAGCTTCGAGAGATCAGCTGCCTGCCGGATGGCGGTCGCCTTCATGTCCCAGACCTTCAAATCTAAAGCAGAGAGAAAGTGTCTAGCGTTCTCTGAATGGGTATAGATTGTCGTGCCCAACGAACGGAGTTCACTCAGAATCTTTGTGAACCGGCTTAAACAAGCATCCAGCGTTTCACCAGTCTTTCGTGCAAATCAGTTGTACTCCATTTTGTGCTGATCCTGCCTCACAACCCTGATCTGGTTTGTTCCCTCATGGTAAGCTTGGAGGGTAGATCAGATTGTGTGAGCTGATGTGCTATGAGCAATACGCTCATACTCCCCTCGGCTAAGGCCTTGAATGATATAGTTTCAAGCTTTCACACTAAGCTCGACATCATATTGATTAAGGGTCGTAACCTACTCGGGCACCACATAAGGATTCTTCACTTTTAGCCAAATGTTGTAGCCCTGAGCCATAATATACGCCTCCATCCTTGTCTTCCAATATGGAAAATCGACTCCAGATAACATAGTGGGTTTGGTGGAATACTTATTCGCCATAGCTCAAGGCAACAAGAAATGTTTGAAAAGATTGTTGAAAATCTTGCACAAAAAACACAACCTTGCTTTGATTACAGTTGTAAAACCATTACGGCGACCAGAGGTGGGTGAATGGGAGCCTTGAAAATTTTTCATCGGACGGTGCTCCTCAAACTTACCGATTTTCCAAAATATAAACATCGTGACAACTATTTATACCCCAAGAGTGCATAGATAAATCCATGAAAATATGAGGGGATTTTCAGTTACAATCATGATTGTCAAGTGTACAAACAAAAGAGAATCAATTCGAATCAAGCTTTAATAAAGCACATGAAGCCAAATCACTAAAGACACTTTCAGAAAAGCAAAAGCAGATTTTCCAGAATTTGTTCTCACTTCGAGCAGAGAGATGGTGGCTTTCTATTGCTTCAAAAATTGTGGAAATGTTTCTCCCTGTTAAACCATGAGTCGTGAAGAACTCCAACAAAAATATCCTCAAGACTCCTTGCACAAAACTTAGGAAAATGCAAACACTACAGCCTGCCAAAATTCTCGTTCAGAAAATTTAGGGCTCAGTTTTCTCCTCACTGCACCCAAACCAAGATTCTACAAGACTTAAAACTTGTTTTCTTGATAGATATGTAAGTCACGGAACTTCTCCAAGTGCAATCACTTAAGAATGTTTTTTTCTAAAAATCAAACACTGATTGCTGCACGTATAAAAGTTTCTAGACAGACTTGCAGCAAGTAAAGAACTTGATCTCTTGCCTCTCATATGGTTGCAAAGATTGTGGCAAATCATATTAGCAACCTCAAGGCATCATAAAACATCAGGAACCAACAAGAAATCATCAAGGCTAATCTCCAAATAAGAGCTTCAAAAAGGGAAAACAAATGCAAGAAGAACTTGGAGCAAATCAACACAAGATGTTCATGGAGAAGAATGATTTTATTGTATAGAAGTTGGGAGATTACAAGCCACACTTCTTGTGGCCACAAACACTCTAAGTGCCACTCAAAACACACCCATGTCACCCTCTTTTTCTGAAATTTTCAGCTTTCAGGGGATGAGGAGGAGGTACTCCTCTCCCCCTCTATTTATAGCACAAGGGTGAGATGCCCTAAACCCTAGAGCCCATCTCCACCCTTCATTTGAGAATAAGTGGTGTATAACTCACACATTACAATACACACTCCCAAGATGGAATATTCTCCACATATTACCTCGGAAAATATCTTTGTAGCTTCCTTGATCGCTAGCCCACGCCTGGGCCCACCGGTCCAACCAGCTTCGCCACCAGGTTACCGACGCCACAGCCTCCAGCTAGCTCGGATTTCTTGCCATGGCTAAGCTTCTCGAGTAGACAACCTTATGTGACCGCCAAGTCATCGTACCCAGTCGCCTGCACCCCTCCAGACACACCAGCCTCCAGCTATCCCCGCGAAGCATTAGCCACATACCCGCCGATATATGCATCACTGAGGTGAACACACACGAAACCAACACACCTTATCTCACCTGCAAGGTTAGTCCATCACAGTATTACCAACATCACAATCCATCTGTGACACTATAATTAGCAAGCCCTAACACAACACATGTCAGTTTAACAAATTCCACCGGATCACATCCGATTAGAACTATTACCTAGCCCATGCTCAGAACAATGGTCCAGTTCCAATTTCATGGCAATTTCCACAAATGCACCATATAATATTCTTTAAAACACTTCAAATTTCATCTTGTCACATATATTCGTCATCAAACCGGGGTACCCTCCACATGGATCTCAACACAGCCCTAACTGTCATATGTCATATCTTTTGAATTAATGGATGAATGTCCGGTGAATATCGGTTCACCATTATGTGGCTTGCCGCCAGATGATTTATTTGGACCTAAGCAAGTCTAAGCATGTTTTACCCATTATGTGGGGTTAAAGTTGTTACCAAACTATTAGCAGAGCAAACAAGGATATGACAATCAAAGCAGTCATAAGGCTAAGAATGTTACAAGGAACAGGCATGTATATGTATAATATGATTAACAAGTAGGCAGGTTAATAAACATGGAATTTTTAAAAATAAAGAACATAATTTTGTTAAAACTAGGTATGAACATGATTATAGTGATGTTAATCCGCACTAGGGAAAGTTGCAGCCTCTCCCTAATACGGGTAAACATCTATAAGAGAAAGTGTTAAGTCACCTTGTTTTGGTGGAAATTCCTCTTCAGCACCATCGAATCTCCCCTCAGGGTCGCCTACGTCTAATCACAGATAATCCAAATATATACCCTGCGGTGCAATGGAAAACATGATGCATGTATGTGACCTAGGTCGTATTTACCAACACTTATGCTTATTTAGGATGGATAATATATATAACCTACGGATGATATCCTATGCATGCAGTAATGTATTAACTAATCTTATAATCATTATTTAATAACCTAGGTAGTAACGCAAAATACGTCAATATGCGGTAGCTTAGTAAGTGCGTACTTAGGATCATGCGGAACGATATGCGATAACGGCACTTCGTCAAATCACCCTCCTAATGGTTTATTGGTACTAGTAACGGCAGTTTCTAGATTTTCTATAATTACAAATATAACCTAGGCCTTATTATAATTTATTATAATTTTCTAGGGTCAGCTCTATTTTTATCAAATAATATTTCATTAAACATTTTATTATTTTTGCCTAATTATTCTCTTAACAAACCTATTTGGAGTAGGATTAGTTCTTTCATAATTTTCTCTAATTATTGGAGTACATATCTACCTTGTGGTGTTTTATCACTGTTTTTCTAAGGTCAAATCATATTTTTCATAATTTATGTTCACCTAATTCTATTTTTAGCATTTTCTAAATAGGGAAGTTGCATATCTCCAAATTAAACAATGACTAAAAATAATTGCAACAGGTGATCATGTATTTTTATAAAATTGAGAAGAGCCTCTTCTATTTTTTTTAGAATTTTTGAGTGACTCTAAACATTTTTAATAATTCAACAACACTTTCTAAAATAATTTAATTAGTTAAATCCAAGGAAAAGTGTTAACATAGTACTAGGCCAAGCCAGCGAGCGGCTTCGGCCCAAGGCCGATTTGGCCCACGGCCTTCCTGCGCGCGTCGTGCCTGCCTCGGGCGAATTAACCGAAGGCGTATTTCGCGGAGGCGCCAACTCGCGGCGCTGGCGCAGCACCACGATGCGCTTCCACTTAAGATGATCGGTGGGCGATCGACCCACTGTCAGTGACTCAAGCGTCACTGGTGCATACACGCGTACGAAGGGGTATTCGATAGGTGGGGCCTGCATGTCATCGACTCAGTTCAAATGTGACCGCACGAATCTTGGCGCTGATCTAGCGGTGTGGGGTCATCGTCTACCTCCAGCCGAGGTGACACGGTCGGCGACAATGTGTGAGACATGGCGGCGTTACAGCCATGCTCCGGCCAAGTGCGTCCATGCACGGCCATCTGCGGGACCTCACGGAGCTAGGGTTACCCGCGCCGAGGCCGGAGACGACCGGACGTGGCAGCGCAACGAGTGGTGGTGAGGCCGTGGGCGCGTTGGAGTCGACATGCATACCTACTGATCTACAGGCTAGAAAAATGGACGGGGAGCGAGAGGGGGCGTCGGAGATGCTCACCGAGCACACACGGTTGAGCGCGTGGTAGAACTAGGATGGCTAGTGATGAGGAACACAGCTGCGACCGAAACAGGGGCGTCGCGGGCACGGCTCCTTAGGGCGATTCTGCAGCAATTGGAGGAGGGGCAAGGTTAGGAATGATACAAGGATGCTCTAGACGGGAAGAATTGCCCGGAGGCACACCCGAACGATGGAATCAGACCCGGCGGCGATTGGGAAAATTTTTGGGGAAAATGGAGGAGTGGCGCCATGGGGGTCTTGGGCACAGTTTAAGGGAGCGTCAGAGGGAAAAGTGAATACTGGAGCATGTGCCGGCGTCGTGGAGGTGGTAATGATGACGGGACGTGATAGTGCACGCGGGCGGCGCATGGCTCGGCGCGGCGAGTGCAGGGTACGAAAGCAGGGCTAAAGGCATAACCTTTTGACTTTTGGCGCCCGGGGTGATGATGAGGAGTAGCAGAAGATCGCGCCCGCGATTTGGTTGGTAAAGACCGACAGTCGCCGGCGTTGGTCCAGTGGTCCACGGCGACAGACCGGTCCTTCGGCTAGGCACGCGGCGGCAGCTCCTGTGCTAGCAAACCACGGCTCGACACAGAGACGTAAGGGGCGCGGAGAAGCAAACTAGGACGCAACAACGACGATTCGCTTGCACCGACGCGCATCAAGCCAACAAACATTCGGCCCGAGTTATGTCGATCTCTAGCGATCATCTTCCCAGGAGGAATTCAGCTCAGCCCCCCTGAAGCTTACTAGAGGAGCTTCTTCCTCCTGGCTGGCCCGCAACTGCTGCCTCCACCTCAACTCAAAATTGTCTGGTGAGTATCCGTTCGATTCCTCACAAAAAAGCTTTGGGCCTTTGGTGAGACCTTGTTCATGCAAAAAGTTGGTGTAGACTGCACCACATACATGGACCAAGGATATATCTAGCTAACAACACCAAATATACGGATTTAAAGTGTACAAGTCAATTTGACTTGAAATTTACAAATGAACGTTAAATTCTCTAATCAACTTATAAAACAATTAGATGTAGATATCAGCAATTGTGCCGATAAACAATACTTAAAAATTCTTGAATTCATATAATTTGCAAATTAAAATGCTATAAATTTTCTATTTGATCTTCTCGATACAAATGTTAATTTTTAGTGGCCCCCTTAAATTTTTTTTTTCTAGCTCCGTGCCTGCTTGTTCATGCAAAAAGTTGGTGTAGACTGCACCACACGCATGTACCAAGGATCTAGCTAACAACACCAAATATACGGGTTTAAAGTGTACAAGTCAATTTGACCTGAAATTTACAAATGAACGTTAAATTCTCTAATCAACTTATAAAACAATTAGATGTAGATATCAGCAATTGTGCCGATAAACAATACTTACCCTTGCGCTTGCGCTTGCAATGATCATTGTGAACATATACCGGCTATTAACGAAGCTGATAGAACGAGGTACAATATATAAAACCTACTAAATAATATACTAGTCAATAACTTCAAGATTAGTAAATACATGTAAGAAACAGACAAGAAAAAAATGATGGTTCAGTCACCAGATAATCACAAGTATCAGAATACGTCGAGATAGTAATACTTGCAAAAGATTAATGCAAACCACAGATTTGATTGAACCAAGAAAATAGAATTTGCACGATAAACACAAGCACATGGATCCGTTTACACTAAAGGTAGGTTTTACTTGTGGGTTTAATATTATTCGAAGAAGTCGATTGGATCTGAGATCTTACAAATAAAATTAACGAAAGAAAAAAAAAAGCACCTTTTTGTTGTTTGATGAGAAAAAAAAAATTTGATGGCATCGATCGGCCCGCGTCCCCAGAATTATTTTCGCGGATTAATTTGGTCCGGAACTAGCCTGGCCCAATCTTGGCCCATTATCGGCAAACCCTGATTGTCAGCCATGAGAAGGGATCAACCCTAATCATCAGGGTGAGGACAAACAAGAGCCGGCGGCTGGACAAAAAAAAAGTAAGGGGAGCGGCGCCACCCTCCCCATCGGGCTCCCCGTCTCTCTCTCTCTCCCCCTTCCTCTCCCTCTCTTGACACGGGCGCCGGGGCGGCCGGCGCGCCGTCCCCGTCCGGCGGCGCCGCCCCGACTCCTCCATGCGTCGGGGCAGCCGGGGGGCGGCCGGCGCGCCGCCTCCATCTCTCTCCTCGCGCCGGGGCGGCCGGCGGCGCCGCCCCCGTCTCCTCCACGCGCCGGGGCGGCCGGTGCGTCGCCCCCGTCCTGTCCCCACGTCGGGACAACCGGCGGAGCCGCCCCCGTCCTGTCCTCGCGTCGGGGTGGCCAGCGGCGCCGCCCCTTTCTCCTTCTTGCGCCGCCCCGGCCGGCGCACCGCGCCCTTTTCCTCCTCCATGCCCGCGACGGCGCCGCCCCGGCCTTCTCCGCGCCCAGCGCCGCCTCTGCCATCCCAGCGCCGACCCGGCCCCGATCTGCACCACCTCGGCCTCCTGCGCGCCCGGCACCGTCCCTGCCGTCCCGGCCGTCGCGCCGCCTCTCCCTCTTCCTCCTCCATGCCCGTGACAGCGCTTCCCCAGCCTCCTCCCCGCCCAGCTCCGCCTCTGCCATCCCAACGCCGCCCCGGTCCCGATCTACACCGTCCCGGCCTCCTCCGCGCTAGGGGCCGCCCCTGCCGTCCCGGCCGTCGCTCCGCCTCTGCCTCTTCCTCCTCCACACCCGCGACGGCGCCGCCCCGGCCTCCACCATGCCCAGCGCCGCCTCTGCCATCCCGACGCCACCCCGGCCCCTATCTGCATCGCTCCGGCGTCCTCCGCACCTGACGCCTCTCCCGTCGTCCAGGCTGTCGTGCCACTTCTGCCTCTGCCTCTTCCTCCATGCCCGCAACGGCGCCGCCCTGCCGTCGATACGCCGCCTTGGCTCCTCCACGCCTGGCGCCGCCTCTGCTATCCTGCCGCCGACCCAGCCCTAATCTGTGCCGCCTCGTTTAGATCCATGCCGGTCCTGCCTCGTGCGCCTCCGTCGAGATCCATGCCGACGCTGATCCGTAGCTTCTTGGCGCCGCCTCAGCCAACTCAACGCCCAGTATCACCCTGCCTAGCACCTTGCTCAACCGTCCTTCCTCCTCCATGGGATGGTGACACACGGCTACCTCCCCTTCCATCAGCGTGTCGACGGCGTTCTCCACCTCCACCTGCGGTGCACGAGCCCGATTTCGTACGATGCTCACATCTACTCCAGGACCATACGTGGCGGCTTCCTTGACGCGGTCCTTGGCGACAGCGCCGACCTCACCTCCTCTCCGCCTCGGCCCGGCTTGGCGCGATGCCTATGTTTCCTCCATGCCCGGCGTGAGGACTCCAGTTCCTGTGGACAATGGCTCGATGAACATCTCCTCTAACGACTCAACCTCCGTGGCAACAGCACCCGTGGATGGCGGTGCCTAGAGACCCTCCATCCGGATCGGGACGTGTCAACGACGGTGTGCTCCCGAACCTTGATCTGCGTTGGCGGCGGTCGAAAACGATGAAGCCCGAGCGAAGTCACATGAGATGATGAATTTCTCCTAACGGAATCGCGTTTCGCTAGGGAGAATCGTCCTCGACTTGTTTGTGGCTAAAACGAAGAAGCTCCGGACGAGTCACATGAAATGACGAGTTTTCCTTAGCGAAATCGTGTTTCGCTAGGAAGATTCACCCTCGATCATCTTCGAGCCCTATTCATCAAGTTTCCCCTAGCGGAATGCCGTTCCGCTCGGGGATACCGAAGATCGTTTGATAGCGACTCCGTTAACAATCACGGGAGCCGTTCAATAATCTCCTTCGTCGACCTTCTTCAATAACTCCGTCAACACATGTGAGATCAACTGCCACATCGACGTGACTGAGAAGCTGTCTCGTTCCAGCAAACACTGCCCGAAGGTGAACAAGACCCCAAGGCCAACGATATCGTGGAGATCCCAATTCCACGGTATCGACATGCCTCCTACCGACAGACTTTCCGCTAGGAGGAAGAAGCACCAATAAATATCAAGACGATGATGAACATTCGATGAACGGTATCGTGGAGATCCCAATTCCACTGTGTCCGCCAACTCTCCTGACGATGAACACCCCGTTAAGAAGGAACCAAACAACAACAAGCTAAGTCCCGAAGATGAACAAAGCCTCGAGGATTCACGGTGACGCGGAGATCCCAATTCCCTGACGCTCCTTCGACGAATATTCTATTAAGAAGATCTTCAACAAAACCTTCCTTCGATGATGAACATTCCATCAAGTGTATCGTGGATACCCCAATTCCACGATACCAACAACGTTCTCCTGATGACAACTCATCTGATAACAAACATTCCATCAACGGCATCATGGAGACTGATGAGGACATCATTGATGCGGTTGCCCAAGACGAGAGGACGTCGAACTTGCTGCCGGGTCCGGTTCGGACTTCCAGGACCAGCGCACCTTCAAACGGACGTACAGATCACATACGACGTCCAAATCAATGGGAATCGCGAAAACAAGTTGACGGACAGAAACATTCTTGCGCTGCGTCGCCATATTTTTTGGCCCAAAGCCCGTGTACCTCTAGAGTTAGGGTTGAGCACGTGTGGGCACCTGTTTGGGCGCCCCTCCTCTGGCTGCCATCCTATATAAGTCCCACGCCGTGCTTCGTCTTAGTTGGGTTTTGTTTAGTTGATTTTGTCACTGTTGTGTGAGATTTCGCCTTGTTCTTCTTGTGTCGGCTAGACCAACAGGACCAAGTTTCTGAACCCCATTATACTTAATCTATATTCGCAATTGAGATTGCTTATCTTGTGTTCTTGCTCGTTCTTCTGTTGCCTGCAGGAATCGTCCTTCGTGGACAGGTCGATTGTGCCTCTGGTTCGGTCGATAACAATCGTCGTGGTGGTTTAGCGATCGCCGGGATTTCCAATTCCTTTGCGGGGTTGGAAGCTGGATCGTTTTGGTCTCCGTGACACCTACCGAGTTATCCTTACGATCTCTCACCAGAAGATCGGGACCCCGCGTCCGCGCCCATCAGAGACGATGACTCCAACGATCCTGGAAGCCATTCGACGATCTTCTCCAACAACTCCGCCAGCATCGACGGAACCTGCTATCACATCAACTTAAACGGAACACCGTTCCGGCAAGTTTGGCCCCGAAGGCGAACAAGACCCCAAAGGTCAACGGTATCGTGGAGGTCCCAATTCCATGATACAAACCAACTCCTCCCGATGAAGAACATTCCATCAAGGATATTGTGGAGATCCCAGTTCCACGGTATCACCAACACTCTTCTGTCCCAACTATATCAACTCCGGTGATCAAGACTCGTCAACGACAAGTCCAAAAACCAACAAGTGGGAACATCCCCAATGACGCAGCAAAGCCGTTAACTTCAACTCCAAGCCGAGTGCTAATCATGCATTCCCCCAAGATCAAATTACTCCAACGTGAAGCTTGACGATGATAAGTTCAAGCGACACGGGCGGGCATAGACAAATGTCAACGGCTGTGCTAGGTATTACATGGGCCCTGGTTACCCCATGTGTTATGTCGTCGCCAACCAGTCGACCATCCACCAACATGCACGGTGAACCACGAAGCGACGAGAAGAAGAAGATAGCCCCAGCAGCTTAATCGGAGGTGTTCCGCAAGCTGTCTTGCGGATGTAATTAACCGGGTGTCCTTCCGAGGTCCCGGGATCCAGAACTCGATGATCTCCTGAACAAGAGTCTAACCTACCAGGCCATAGATACCTACCTGACCTGGCTACGGAGTGCAATATTAACAACGAGTTGTACTTCATTTTGATGATGAAAAATAAACTTCCCTGTCCCCTTTCATTTTATTTTTGATAAATACACTGGCACTACCGCAAACGCATTGCTGTTGCGGAATTTGTGTACGTCACATTTGTCTTGGGTGTCGAGTCCATTACACACCATGGAGTGACCTATCTATAATGTCAAAGCCCTACGTCGGCACGAAATTACTACAAAATAAAATTAGAAATAACGAGAAAAAACTCTATCATGCCTAATTTAGATATAAGTCCATCTTGAAGGCGACCATCTTTTTAGCAAAATGATTGTGCACTTGGGCTTACTTCCAATTTATGGTATAAACATAGACAACGACAACAGTACTCTTAGGAATAATATAGTTAAAGTACTCCTATGTTTTCAGCGTGACACGTGTCCCTCCCCATCTACCCCTGTTCCCTCTCCTTCGCCCCCATCCCACCTCGGCTTCTTCGTTCCCCGCCCAACCCGCCTGTACCCCCAAACCCATCATCGCCCGATCCAGATCACTTCAGTCCCCCCGTCAAACTCTCCAGCTCCCACCATCCCCGTCTCCTCCCGGAGCCTCGCCCCAATCCCACCCGTGGCATCAGAGATCGAGGTGCTCGAGGACACCACGGCCACGGCCGCTGTTGTGGCGGTAGCGGGGGCGGCGTCCGCGGTCCCCGCCTTGGTGGCGACCGGCAGGGATTACAAAACCGAGCCGATTGCAAAAACAGCTGGGGGTCCGGTTCGGCTAACCGACCGGTTTTCACGGTTAACCGCAAAATTTCGCTGAAAAACCGGCAGATTCAAATTCATATTCAAAAAACGGTCAGTCCGGTTAACCGACCGGTTTTACCGGTTAGCCGACCGGTTAGTCGGCTAACCGGTCTGGTTTAGATGACAATAGAAAAATTAGAGAAAAAATTGAAAATCAATTTAAAAATAGGAAAAATTATAGGGACATACAAATGTCAATTTGTCTATAATTTGAAACTAATTTTACTTTCGGAAAAATTATAGGTACATACAAATGTCAATTTAGCACTAATTTGGCACCAGGGAGTAGGGACATACAATAATTATAGAAAAATAGAAGAATTGATATAATTTGTCTATAATTTGGAAAAATTATAGAAAAAATAGGAAAAATTATAGGGACATACAAATGGCAATTTGTCTATAATTTGGAACTAATTTTACTGTCGAAAAAATTATAGGGACATACAAATATCAATTTAGCACTAATTTGGCACTAGGGACATACAAAAATTATAGAAAAATAGAAGAATTGCTACTAAGTTCTTTATTTCTACAAAATTTCGACAGCACCTCCCCTATAATTTGGTCATCCACTCAGCAGACAAAGAAACATAATTTACATATTTCATAGCATATATTATATATCCACCATCTTATTATTTCATACATAGTTCATAACTCAAGATGTCATACCGCTGAACTTTGTATCAAAAGCTTACCTCAAGAGTATTAATCAGCGTCTGGTTCGTTGCATCTACTGATTTAAAGAAGTAAGTTGTACCGTTGCAGTACACCATGAAGTTTATGATACTCATACCAGTAGGCCCCGTCCAAGAATCACACATTATAGTCACTCCATAGTGACCCCAATCTGTTTTCCACACCTCCATCTCTCTTTTGATCTCTGTCTCCTCGTCGTCTAAATATATTCCATCAATATCACGACCAGACGGTGATTGCACCGCCTCTCCTACAAAAGCAACATATGGCATAATATGATTAGTTGGCAACAAAGTAGTACATAAAGTAAGAAAAAACAACTTTAAATTTTTTACCTAATCTTTGTGTCTCCCTTACGGCAGCCACAAAGTAAGGATTATCGGCTTTCCTCCCAGGAATGCCGGACGCGTGAAACCATCTAGCCCACCCCATGCCAAGCAGACGTTTCGCCTTCTTGCCTTCCTGTGAGACAGAGAACCTGCCTCTGTCAATTCTTGGCTGAACCGTGGGACCGGCATCGATAGGTCGAGCTTCCCTTTGTGAGCTCGATCGCGATAACATTCGCCGCAGCATCCCTGGTCTAGGCTCAGGTTCAGGACCACCACCCCCGCTTCCACCGCCATGCTCATACCTCTCTCCTGCTCGCGTCCTAAACTCTGACTCCATCCTCGACGCAGCCATGGCCCTCTCATATTGCTCTCGCTCGTTGTAACCCCCCGTGTACTGCTCTTGCCAACCGCCTGCACCACTCCCCCCGTAGTGCTGCCCCTGCTCTTGCCAACCGCCTGCACCACTACCATAACCCCCCATGTGGTGCCCCTGCTCCTGCCAAGCCCCTTCACCTCTCCCTGCCGATGCTGCGGCGTCTTCCAATCTAAGCCGCTCTCTAATTTTCTCGGTCTTTTTTTCGACGGTTCTATCCAGGTACCGTCGAAAGAAGTCCCTCACCTCAGGAGGGACTGATTTACAAGATTTAACATTACTGCCACGACCGGCCAAGTGGTGCTTAAATCTGCTTGCGCCACCTCCCGCTTTGGTTTCTTTACAGAAATTACGTTTGAATCCCGCTTTCACTTTCAGACCATACTCCCAAACCGGATCGCTAGATTCATCCGCCATTCGTTCAACGCCTCACTGCATGCCAACACAAAATCTCTTCGTAATAAAGCATACAAATATTTATCAAATAAAGCATACAAGTATTTATCAAATAAAACATACAAGTATTTATCAAATAAAGCCAAACTGGATCGCTAATCTTTACCTAATCCATACAAGCCTAATCGTAATCTTTACCTAACCCATACAAACATTCAAGCAATCATCAAATAAAGCATACGAGCATTTATAAAATAAAAGATAAAAGAGGGGGGTGCCACGGCCACGGCCAGAGCCACAAAAACGGCTAGCCGACCGGTTAGCTCGGCTAGCCGCTGGCCGTCGCCGGCTAGCCGCTGGTGCCTCGCCGGCCAGCCGCGGCCCGCGCGCCCGACGCCGTCGGGTACCTCGGCTAACCGCACAAGCCGCCCGGTTAACCGCCCAGATCTTCCGGCTAGCCGCTGCAGGAGGTCGATTCGCACCGACTAGCCACGGATCCGCCGGCTAGCCGCTCGGTTTCACCGGTTAGCCGAACGGATTCGCCGGTTAGCCGTGCGGCTGGACGCTCGGGGGAGATGAGGAGAAGAGCGGCGCTGGGGAAAGTGGGGAGGAGGCAGGGCGCTCGGTCTGGGGAGTGTCGGCACGGGTAGGAGTCCGAAGGAGGCATATATGGGGGCATATTGGCATATTCTCCATTTATTTATTTAATTATTTTTATTCATATCAAACGAAAAACGCATAAATATTTCGAATTTTTAAATTCTGTTTCAGCCAATACTCATATAATAACGTTTACTATTTTATGGAATTTTTTAGATTTTTTCACCGATTTTTAAATTTGAACCAAATTTGATTTAAATTCAAACCTAACCGGCCGGTTTTCCATAAACCGACCCCCACCTGTTCACCGGTTAACCGCGGTTTTGTAATCCCTGGCGACCAGCATGGCAGAGGGGGCAGAGGGGGACGAGCCGCTGAAGGACTGCACCACCGGGATGCCGTATCCCAGCCCCCACCCGACGCTGGACTGCACCAACACCAGCGCGGTGCCGACGCAGAGGTAGAACCAGTTGAAGAAGGAGCTCTGCCGGCGGTGCTCCTCCTCGTCGGAGGCGTCGAACTGGTCGGCGCCGAACAACAACATCACCGGCTACAGCCCGCTGCCCAGCGCCACCAGGTACAGCCCCACGTAGAACACCGCGCCCTGCAGCGCCGCCGCCAGCACCCCGTACGCCAGGGTGAGCCCCACACGTTCGTCGTGCCGTTCTTCCAGGTTGCGATAGCCGCGGCATGCGTACCAGGACGGAGACGAGCAAGAAGACGGCGACGGTGCAGTAACAGCCGAGGAAGGCGTCGGCGAGGAAGGCAGCGGCGAGCGGCGTGATGTAGACCGTGCCCTTCCAGTTGGTGACGCTGTTGGCGGCGGCGTTGCTGCCCTCGTGCAGCCGATCCCGGAGGTAGTTCACCAGGTTCGTCGACACCCCGAAGTTGGCGGCGTACTGGAAGCAGTTGGTCGCTGAGAAGCCATTGCAGATTCGATCAGAGCCAAGCCGACGAGTTGCTGGCAGTGATCACTGGATCACTACGATCTATGGAAAACTACAAGAGACACCGCGGATGAACACGCAGGCCCAGAAGACACAGGGACTTTTCTTGGGCGTCCGGACATCTGATTCCACTGCTTCCATGCTCCCAACAGGTTCCATGCTTGATGCAAGGAGATCAGTGTATGTTGTTTCTATGGTCGGATTTCGGTATGGGCCTTTCGTGAGGTTGATTTAATTGATGTTGCCACCGGAGGTTTTTGGTGTCTGATCTCTTGCATCTATTGCTAGATCTTCGGCTGCAAATTGGCCGGGGGTTTGGATTGGGGACTCATTCATTTGCACCTTGATATATCCCCAGATCTAGATCATCAATTTATTTTAGTGCTGCTAGGGAATCATTTGCAGTTCAAGGCCATTGCGAATTAGCTTTTTGCATTGGTACTGATAATATCAGGGGAGCCTTATGATGAACTTGGATCCATTGCTTCTCTTAGTTTGACAGAGAAATGCAAATTTGCTATGACCTAGGCAAATCCAAATTTACTATGGCTTAGGCATTATAGTAAATTGTTTTTTATCAACTACCGTAAGTTTTATACTTATTACAGTAAACCATGTCTCGGACTTACGTTAACACATAAGAACATGTGTCTGTTGTTGAAAGAATAGCTTTACTATATTTTTGCAGTTTACTATAGTTGGGATGAACGTTTTCAATGGATTACTAGATTCCTTTACTAGAACTTTAGCCATAACGATTACAATTTTTGGTTTAATATAATTATGAAGCAATGTTTACAATAACTTACTAGTAGCTCTTTCTAGAATCCAAGTCAGAATAAAATAGTCACTTAGATTTCATATCCTTCGGGCTATGGCCTCTTCTTTTTTCATGTATTGTTATTAGTATGTTCTTATATAGTAAACAGTACTGTGCTATTATTGTAAATGGCCTTTACCAATTGTAAACATCGTTTTTTCATTTGTCTTCATGTATTGTTCTTCAATTGTCCTTATCTAGTAAACAACCATGACTTATTATTGTAAATGGTCTTTTTTATTATAGTAAACATTGTTGTAAGTACATATCTACTAGCCCAAATTTATATCCCCGCTGCAAGGCACGAGAAGCATAGTAGCTTCGTTCTAGCATGGTATAAGTAAATTTTGTACGGTTTAGATGCTATTTTGTTACTTTGAGGTGGAGATACTTGGGAGATTATCTCTTGTTGAAAATTCTTAGGGTTATGGGAAAATTTTCCTTGGTTTGGACGATACCTCTGTATTTTACTGTTGACCATCTGAGCAAAATATTCACTTCTTCTTTTTCTTGTATCCATCATTTTATTTCTTCATTCCTCCATAATAAATACTTTATTTACTAAGGTCTTGAGATCTGGGTAATTGAATCCTAAGAGTTGAAATTGCAGATGTTGTTGTAGGCCATTGATAAATTTCTTCATCTTCCTTTTCTCGGTTGCAATTTCTTCTGGTGCATATCTGGACAGATAGTGGAATTGATGCATATATTCTAACACTGTCTTGTTGTTTTGTTTTAAATTGTCAAATTCCCTTTTCTTGGCATCCATTAATCCTTCGGGAAGATATACATTATGGAATTCCTTGTCAAATTCTTCCCAAGTTATCAGATTCCTATTTGGGTGTTTCTTGAAATGTAACCCACCATGCTGCTGCTTGTCCTGTAAGCTGATGCAATGCGTACAATACTTTTTTCATGGTCAGAGCATTGTACTGTCTCTAATTTCCTTTTAATATCCCTGAACCAATCATCAGCTTGTAAGGGGTCTATGGCAGATACAAATGTTGTTGGCTTAGTTTTCTGAAAGTCATTCCATTTTGTTCCTAAGCCAAATGTGTCATTGGTCTTCCGTTGGGCAGCCTTTCGATTATTTGTCGTAGAAGCTGATTCTGAGTCTCCGTAGCTTCATGTCTATTTCTTTCCATGGCTGCTAAAATTTGTGCCAGAATGGCTTCCGAAGTTTGGCTTGGGGTTTGGCTTGTTTCTTCAGCCATTGGGATAGTCTTTAACATGAAATTTTTAAAGGAATTTGTTTTAAAAATCAGAAATTTTGGTTTTGGCAATAATTTTGGCCTAAATAAAATTGAGATAAGAAGTTTTTGCATGGAAGATTTTGGCATAACCTAGTTTGGAAGTGTAATTATATAGAATTTAGGGATAAATCCTATTATTTTTCATGAAATCTTTTGAAAAAGATAGATTTATTGAAAATATTTTCTAGATTATTTAAAGATTTTGAGAAAAGATAATGTTATCTGTAGTAAAAGAAAACTTGTTATAAAATTATTTTTAGAAATTTTTAAGAGGGATAAGATTTATAAAAGTAATTTAAAATATTTAAATAAAATTTTCTATTCCATTTTCAATTATCCTATAGTCAAGCCGGGCTCTGATACCATTTCTGTGGGGACCCCGGGAGATCCCCAAAAATACAACTATCCAAGATTTCAGTTGCATTTGGAAATAGCACAAACAGCCAAACTCTATTATATAACTAGAGTTATTTTACAAGATTGCTTACAAATTTTAATACACCTCCAAAATTTACACTTCAAGACCACAGGCATGGCTCGAGTGTAGGATAACTGAAAATCTCCACCAAAATCTTCCAGGTCTTCAAAAGAAAAGTCTTTAGCTGAAAAGAAAAGACCTACCCAAAAGAAGGGTAGCCCGGAAAAGAACGGGTAAGCACTTACGTCTTAACAGGTTTCCATATGCAAACCTATCAACTATACGCAAGGTTTTAACAGAAAATGATAGGGATATTTAATAATAGACTTAATGCATATTTTTTAAATAGTTTTTAAAAAATCCTATATTTTGTCAATTCTTTTCTAAAACATTTTTAAAAGAGATTTTTGATAAAAACCATAATTTCAGCACTAACTCTAAACCAGACCAACCACAACCTTCAACCACACCTCTAACCTGATTTATGTCAATATTTAGAATAGGCATCACCCCTGCGATACAGCCTCATATCTCAGAAGTATGGTCCATCGATGATTTGTTTTTGACGACTCTGTAGAATCTGCCCAGCTTTACCCATAAAATGATCAGTAATATGGTTTGGGCGAAAATTTGTATCTTTTCTATCATGACATAATTCAGTTATGAGCTATGAACAAACCAACCACCGGCCCCCAAACAAGTGTCCTCTATACCGCTTCTAGAGCGACCCACCATGCGTCTCACATTCCCACCGTTTGTTCACGCTAAACTTCCAACAATCTCCAACAACACTTCAACCTTAACACGGCCAAAACCTCAACAATTCAAAAACTCAACCTTTTTCCAACTTAACCAGAAATCAGATTAAAAATGCAGCAATCATGATCCTATATGGTTATATGAGACCTTGCCATTATTATGGCCAAATTATAATCCTAGGGTTTTCCTATGACTTAATAGGGAAGTTAAAAATCTAAATGGGATTATGTCTATATGCAAACATAAATACTTTTAAATCAATTGGACAAAAATAAATTAACTAGAAAATAAATGCATAATAAAGATCTTCTATATCTGCACCATTGCCTTGAAAATCCTGCTTGGCTGATCCGGGGGCAATGAATTCGTTTTCTACACGTTGGAAAAAAGAAAAAGAACGGGAATTTTAATAAAAAGAAAAAGAAAGATGGATGGAGCATGAATGCATGAAATCATTTTTAAAAAGGATATTTTTAGGAAAAAGGTTAGGGTTGACTAGGATGGTGATTGTTTGTATGATTTGATAATCTTCGGAAAATTCTATAAAAAGAAAAAGTGATGGGGATTTTCGGCATTACTCCGGATAGAATGGAAGGTTGATTTTGGCATTATTTTGATAGATCTCCGGATAGCAAGAATTTATGCATGTGTACGTGGGATAGGTGTGGATCAACAAATTTTCAGAGAACGGGGTCGACGACAAAAGAGTTATCGAAGTTCCGAGATGGAAATTGCTGAAGATATGGAGTGAAAATCTTGAAAATATAATTTTAAAAGAAATAATAGGAGGAATATTTTTTATTTGAAATTTTGGGATTTTTGAAAAATAGGAAGAAATTTTAAAAGCATTTTCCTATTAAAAGAGAAGTAAAATCATTTTATTTTCAAAATTTAAAACTGAAAAATGGGTATTTTATATTTTTATAAAATACTAGACAGAATTTTAGATTTTTTGAAATTTTGGCCGAATGTTTGGAGGATATTTGGTATTTTATACAAATTAGGAATATATATCTGGATTAAGAATAAAAAGGGGAAAAGAAAAGGATTAAATGGGTTGAGCTGGGCCGGCCCATTTAAGAATGGTGCGGTGCGGCAGCACAAGTGGGCAGAGACCGACGGGCGGGGACCACATGGCAGAGAGACAGAGAGAGCTAGGGGAAAAGAGGAGCGGCGGGTGGGCGCTCACCGGCGGCGAGGGCTGCCGGAGACGGCGGGGATGATAGCCGGCAGAGGGGCTTCTTGAGATGGTAAGCTCGATGGGGGCGCTGTTGATGCTCGGCGACGAAGGAAAATAATGGTGAAATAAAAGTTCATATTTTATGGGATGAATATTCTTGAATAGATAAAAGAAGAGATTTCTTAAATGGGATAAAATTGGAATTGCTTTGAAAAATTCTCAGAAAATAGAGAATTGTTCCTAGGGGTTCAAAAATGATTTTTGCGAAAAATTTTGTGCTAAAATTGGGTGAAATTTGGGTATGTCACACCACGTCGCCTGTGGCACCCCGCCTTCACGTCGCCGCTGTCGGTACCCACCCCTCATCGCCTGCGCCGCCCCCTCGCCTGCGCCGCCCACCGCCGCGTCGTCCGCACCACCGCGTCGCCCGCCGCCTCACCTTCACGCGGCCTCCACCGCACCCTCCCCCTATGCTGCCTAACCATCCCCTCCCCATTTTTCATATCCAACGTCGTCCCCACCGTTAACCGTCGACGTAAGAGGTAATCGATTCCTGAATTTTTTTTTTCTATGTGTTGTGTAGTGTGGACGGCCATGCATTATTAGTCGAGACTAATATAGGTTTAGTTGCTAACACACTAAGTAAATGAGGAAAATAATGAATAAAATAGATGTTTTGTAAATAACTAATTATTTATTGTTTAGTAATTAGTAATTATTATGTACCGATTAGTAATTTATTGTTTAGGTAATATATTTGGTTTAGTAGCTAACACACGAATTAAATTATAAAAGTGTTAAATAAAAATGTTTTGTATTGAATTGATGATTTATTGTTTATTAATTAATAAATGTTATTACATGTTTTCTAGTTTGGTAATATATTAGGCTTAATAATAACATGTCCGTATTAGTCTTTTTCAATTGTCACCTAGCCATACGTCACCTATTCGGAAACGACACAACTCGTATGAAACACGAATGGTGATTTCCTGTGCTTTCATACTAGATGTGATAATCGTTTCCGAATTGTCTAGTGAACTGCCATCTATGGGCGTCCCAGTGGATAGCCTATGAATGACCGGTCGACCACAATTCTTTGTGGCACGGGTGGTTTCGAGATGAGATTTTCAACGACATAATCCTAAGAGGTTCTCCTGTGCATAATATAAGTGCTCGATGGTTTTAATAACGATTAAAAAATTTCTATTCTTCGGTACATTTCTAGCTAGTGCATCCTAAATTGGTCATGATTTTGCCAGGGGAGAGCATGGCGAAAGGGTTGGCAGCTATTTTGCTCGGACGAAGTATCTCACAGCTCCGCATTATCTCACCGTTTGGCCAGATTGGGCCTTGAACATCCCGGCTGCCTAGAAGGCCCTGGCCAACCACTGGGCCAGCCAGGAGTTCCGTGAGAGATCCGAGATGGCTAAGAAGAACCATGCTGCTAAAGGGAGCAGGAGTACCATCGGGAAGATGTCCTTCGCCCAGCTTAGGAAGAAAATGGTAATATTCTTTTTTTTCTCTATTTGGAGCTTTGTTTTTTGCACTAGAAACTATATTTTTTTTACTTGTACGCTGCAGGCCATCACGACCGAGTAGCTGCCTCCTTGGTTGTAGGTGCTTCGGTGTTCTGGAGGGGCCACTCCTCGCAGAACAAGGATGGTTCCATCGGGCCTGTGGACCCCGTTGTTGCGTAGCGAGAGGTACTTACAATGTTGATACCGAGTTTTCACCCAATTTGCCATTCAACCATGCATTCCCAATGTATATTTCGATGTAGGCACGCTATAAGGAGGCTTACGCCGAGAAGCACGGGCAAGAGAAGAACCCGGAGGAGCAGACGCTTGACCCCGTGCGCATCCACTAAACTATGGGTGGGAAGGCTCATGGGAGGCTAGCGATCGGTCAGGATCACCTGAGGTATGCTTTTGTTATATTTACAAGTCAACTAAGTTCAAAATTCATAACTACTGACAACACTTTGTTACAGGTCCGAGGATTACATGCCCGTTGTGCGGGTTGGCCACACACAAGCCGAGAGCCGATGTGCCTTTGAGTCCAGACTCCAGAGGGAAAGGGAGCAGGAGATGAAAGAGAACAGGCAGATGTTGCACGTGATGCAAGAGAGCCTGGAGGACGACGAAGGAGGCGCGAAAGAGGCAGGAGGAGGAGATGGCTCGACAGCGAGCAGAGTTCGAGGCAAAGTTCGCCTATTTGGAGAGCCTCTCTCGACTAGCTGGGGTACGTATAACTTTAAATATTCATTCATATGCATCTTACCATTTAACACGTCACATGTCAAATTGTTTTTAGGTTGGCCCGAGCTGTACTAGTGGCGGTCCGGTGTTCTACGGGGTCCACCACCGTATCGTGGTGGATACGGGGCCCGCCGCACCAGCCTTCAACATAGGGTCCCTATGGTGCACCGCCTCCTCAGCAAGCTCTCTACAGCGGCCCACCTCCCCCAGCAGGTGACTACGTGGGCCCACCTCGCACACATAGTGGTTTGCTTTACGTTATTGAGATGGTAAGTCATTCGACCTCAAAACACAACATTAACTAGTAAGCCTAAGTTTGCTTAAAGGGTTTGGGTTTTGTAGTCCCAGTAGCAGCTCATGAGCACGAGGGAGGCGAGACATTGGGCATCAAGGAGGCCGACATCGTCAACAACCTCCTCGATGGCGCTCCACCGATGTTTACCCAGCCGTCCCTATTCCCTTCGGGCGATCCTCCGTCTAGCGAGCATTAGGAGACTAGCTTGGAATATCGTTGCAAAACTTACATCCGTATGTACGTTTGTGGATAGAAAAGAATTGTGATATTATATATGCATATATTTGGTTGTTATCGATGTGTATGCCATGGCTTTTGATTATGTATGTGTGCAATTGTGATATTGTGGTCGCATGGGTGCAACAATTGGGGAATATAAGAACTATGGGCATTTTGGGTTTGCAGGTGCCGTTGCTGCTGATGAGAGCAGCAGGTGCTGCAGTTTTGTGAATTTGTTTGCAAAATTTTAAACATTTTTTTTCTAAACAGCCTTACTATCGATGGCCCACAGAAGGCCGTTGAGACATGTCAACAATTGAACAGAGAGCCTCTCGATGGCTAAAAGGAAACAGTCAAAAGATATCAACAATTGAACAAACATTTTCTCAATAGCTACAAAGACGTCGTCGAGAGATGTCATCCGGGATACGCGTGGGCCGTTCCGTTGCGTGGGGCCCACATCTCACTAATCTCGACGGTGCGGTTGTGGCCGTCAAGGGTATGGTGTTTAAACGGAAACGACATATGGAGCACTTAGCTTGCTGGCCTAAGCAATGGCCGTCAAGAGATGTTGTCTCGACGGTCTGGCCGTCGAGAGATGTTGTCTCGACGGCTGTACCATCGAGAATGGGTACCTCTCTCGACGGAGCGCACTCGACGGCCTTCTCTCGATGGCAGGCCGTCGCGAACATCCTTTCCCGACAGCTTCTGTGTTTTTGTCCACGGTTCGCACCGTCGACACTAAAGTCGATTCCTGTAGTGATCGTACGGTAATTGGTAGATCAGTTGCTAATTTCAGAATTATGTATGTCAAGTGTCTAGCCGGTTTCAATGGTCAATTGATCATGTGGTTCAGTGGTTCATGCCACAGTATGTAATATTTTACTCTGTTGACCTTTGTGTCTGAGATTGGATTATGTGTGTTAGTTAGGACAGCTAAACATGTGGAATACTCAATAGTGATAGAAGTGAAATAGGGTTCTTTTGAAACTTACTGGATGTATCACTTGCAGGCATCAACAGTTCAGGAATATGTTATGTTGTTTGTAGGTTTTTTTAGATAATAGAAAAATTGTTGTAGCCACGTCACAAAATGTACATAGTCTTTTACAATTTTATTGTATACTAGAAACGTAAGTGAACTTGATTAGCTTCACAAATGAGGATGTGCATGACCGAAAGGTCTACCAATAATAGGACCAATGATATTTATTTTAGTAAATCTTTTCTTTTATGTATAACAATAGCCAAATTTTGTTCTATTCTATATTCCCATGGCAGCAATTTTGTTACACCTTCCTGTGGTCATTTCTGTTAAGGTTCATATTTCTGCTAAAATAGTACATTGCACTGTTTCCCTCCCGAGGAAGTACATTGCTTTTGTTCTTTCAGGAGAATTATATTTCTGTAATTAGTTCTAAATGTTCTTTAAGAACCTACTGAGTGGCTTAGCTGGTCAGATTTACAATGTAGACAAAGTTCTGCCTACAATCATTGTAAAAAACAGGATGCTTCTGTCTAAAACTAGTATATGCATGTTGCAGAACCATGACTAGATCAATTCAAAAAATATGGCATGTTTCATGGCCATTGTTGCATTTCCTGGCTTTAGCTAACTGCCTCCCTTGTCATTCTAAGTTGCACATTCATATCTGAAAGAAAATAACATGCGGTCTTTTTCTTCAGCACTTTGCTTAGTTTTTCTTCATGTCTAGAAAGCACTTGCAGCCATTTCTGAATTGAAGCACCCATGGTGTTCACTTTACGGTCGTATCAAATCAAATCAGTCCTTTTAGATGTATACTTAGTTTTATGATATTATATATATGCTTCTTGGTCTGTTACTGAAATCATTCTAATCTGCTCTGAGTTCCCTTCTAATTTGTTGAATTGTCTCCGTGTGATCCATTCATTGTTTAATTTATGTGAATTGGACTTCATCATTCTAATGCACCAAGCAACAGATACATAAGAGATAATTTTTGGGTCCTTCAAACTGGTTCATGCTTCATAGTCGACTTCAATGTATAGCTAAGCTCCATTCATTGTTCATCAACTTGATAGCTTAGTTGTGTATTGTGTAGCACAATTTTAGTTATCTATTGTGATTGTAAAACAAAAATTTAAGAAAATTCTTATAAAAAATTATTCAGTACATGCTTAGACAAATATGAAATTGTTAGCGCAACATTAGTCTCTTAACTTTATTTCTTGTGTGGAACAAGGAGCTATTGCATAGTAAATTGGCTAATCCGCATGTGAAGTCAATATGTTGTTGAGCGCTGATCGTATTCCCTTGGTTTTCGTGGATCAAATGTCAAACCAGGAGCTTTATGATATGGTTTAGCGCCAAACTATAGCAAGCTATATTTTAAAAATAAATGATTTAATGCCTGCCACAACAACAATAAAATTAAGACCAGCACCTGGAATGCTTATCCATTGAATCATTATGAGCATTTGGGTTGCAGAAAATAATTACAATTTTAGACGATGTTAAATGCAAGACCTGGCTGAAGATAAAATGTTCAGATGAATGTGAACTCTACCTTACGTTGCTTGTGTTCATACAGAGCTTTGGTTTCTAGGGATTTATGCAGTTTTGGCTTATATTCCTATTACTCATGGCATTCAACCTCTGCAAATGTAAAATATATTAGTGCAACTATAAGGAAAATAACTTCCAAACAGTCTGTAATTCAACACTCTAAATGTTTATGACCAATGCTTTGCAAAAGTTCAATAACAGATGTCTGTTCCAAGATGCAAGCTGAGTTTTCATATAAAGGCATAACAGGTTAGCCTTTGAGCTGGAGCTACTGCTAGCATGTTTATTTTTGTTTTAGTATTGAAGTGTACATTAGGCCATAGCTTCTAAGCTAAGTAAATATTTTGAAATTAGCCTTTAAATTAATATGTAAGTATATTGTTCCATTGTTCACGCAATCAATAAAATAATTCCAAATCTGCAACTCTATGTTTTTATTATGATCTCCTTCAAATATGTGAACTCTATGATGCATTGACTAGATTGATTCCCCGCTAGAAATCAATCAACTCTATGGTTGAGCATGCATGGGGAGAAGCCCCATTATCTGTGAGCTCCATTCCGATGGTCAAGAAATTGGCCAACCTAAATAATGCAGACTTCTATTCGGATTGATCAGTAAGTCCTCGCCTTATCTCCCTAAGATCTACACATCAACCATTTGTCTCTCCCTTTGCCTTCGTTTTATTCGAAAGGTTATTTTATTTAATAATGATAATCACAATATTTTGATTTGTGTAATCAATCAAAGCCAGAGAAGGTTGTCACTACCAATGGGGGGACGGAAGCGTTGATCATAGGTTAGTATACATCATGTGAACATGGTGATCAATATCATCCCGATGCATGTGTATGCATGTACATCATGTGTAATTTTGAAACTTCACCCTCATGAAATTTCTGCTGAAGAGAGGCACAAGATGGTTGCTTGGCTTGTGAATGTCTCTCTTAGAGACTGATGAAACAATCACAGTGGGTTACAGTGTTACAAAGATATGATTGACAAGCTACTAGGCTCCTTGAATTAGGTTACAAGTTTACTATTAAATGAAAATACGGTGTGATATAAAGTCTATGGCCACAAATTAACTTATACTTCAATCAAATTTTTGAATGAAATTTTTTTAGCGAACAATTTTTGAATGACCTGATATGCGAGGATTTTTATTTCCCTCATTGCAACGCACGGACATATTTGCTAGTACAAATATAATTTTTCTACATTGAACTGTTGTCCATCGACTACGCTGTAATACTAAAGAAAAAAAAAGAGAAGTGGGCTGAGCTAGGCCGGCCAGCCCAGCCCACCTCACCTCCCTAAAGGGGGAGCACGGCATGGGCAAGGGGATCGGTTCCCCCAGTTGCCTCTCGTGCCTCTACCTCCCTCCCGTTCTCTTCCCCAAGCTCGCTCTTTGCCTACGCTTAGTTAGCAACGAAAAAGAGAAATGTGGCAATAGCCCAAAAAAATTTGAAGATAAAAACTATCCATAGATTTCTGCCTTATCTTAACTTCACCGCCCCCACCCAGAATTATCGCTCATAATCATCTACTCCTATGATCCTATGTTCTACGAACCTTCTTCCCCAATCGATCTTGTTTTCCCATCGCAGCGATCTCCTCATACATCCACCGCAATTCGAAGTCCGCAGGCCGCATCATCCCCCGCCGCACCCCTACCTCTCGTATTGTATGCCCTCTACTCCCCACACTTCATGGTGGAGGCGTGGAGCACCTTGGGAAGATCCATCATCTGCTCCTAGGTGGACAACTCTGTGCTGCGGCACCGCCCGATCCATTCCTCTACTCTCCGCACTGACGATTAATTATAGCTCCATCTGCTGCTAGGTCATCCCTTGAGCGGTACCACGCAGATCCATTTGTCTACTCTTCTCTCATTTGAACAGTTTTTTGTCTCATTGATGTTTGTTCTTCAGGTAGTCTTGATACTAGTCATAAAAAAATTTAGGGCGTCGTATAACTTCGTATAATGTATGCTATACGAAGTTACGTTGAGGGCCTGAACCTGTATAACCCTGTCTTGTGTTACCCATCTGATCTGGTTCTTGGTTAGCGTCCCCTCGTACAAATTCATTGCCGGCGGTGACCCCCCAGTTAGTCACCAGTCGACATCGACCTCGAACTTTTGTTCGTGCCCATGTATCCTCTCTGCGATCTTCAATTATGTGTGGAAATTTAATCCTTGTATTGGGTGTGTAGTGCGAGTAACTAATGGTCTGATCAGCCATGATAGTTACCTGTACTACTCATTTTAGATACGTTGGGTTTATGGTCGAGTTTTTATTGCGAAAAGTATAGGATGTGTGTGAATAGCGATTATTAACAATTAGAAATCCTTTGGATTCTAACTTTTGGTATGATTTCGCTTGAGTTTTAAATTTGATCCTTTGCAGGGTTCGATATTTGTGCTAAGTGCTACTGGTTCTTTCGGGAATGGTTTCCTAACCCCGTTTGTAGGGGCATGCCATCTCGTCTTTGTGATGGAAGTGATGACACATTTAACAGTTTTTTTCTTACAATATGATAAGTCATTGAATTATACTATTACGATATTATTGTATTGTATTGTTAGATGTGCGCTAAGAAGTATGACTTTTTGAATAGGTCATTTTGGTGCCCATGAGGGGTTAACCTCTGGCTATGAATTGGTGAGGGGAAAGGCTAGTTTTGTTCCTATTAGTAGTGAATTTAGGTTTTGATCTTTCAGGGTTGAATGATAAGCTAAATAGGAATGAATGATAAATTAAAGTTCAATATTGTGCCCTAATATTGCTCCATTTGTGGTTTCATTTCGACGGTCATGGTAGAGAAATATTAAGCTTTAGGATTCGAATGTGGCTTATGTTATTAGCAAAGAAGTCATGCAATATGAAGCGACGTTGTTTCTAACCATAATATTTTGAGAATTTATTGATAACCAAGAAAAAGGTGGTTTTTCTTGTTTAGACCTTTATTACTTGAGTCTATCTTACTGTCGTCGTTTACTGGTTGGATATGACATTTATAGGCTAAGTGGCGTGGGAACTTGAGTCTTCCCTACCACAGTATAATTGTAATACATTATTTTTAGGATGCGGTAAATTTTATCTTCGATGTTTGTCTTTGTTATTTGTATCACGTGGAAACCATAGAATTTGAGGCAAGAAAGTAAGCTTTGAAGGGTTTGTTTTGAGTGAAGTATGTTAAACTAACCCTTTTAATAGCGTCCTTTATTATACGTGGAGGCTAGAGTTTTACTCCTTCCCCTATAGCAAACGATGACCTTGCTATTGAGTTTTATCCCGCTTTCGATCTTACTAAGTCTATCAAATTTAACTGGTCAAAACAAATCTATGTTCAATTCTGGTGAACTCATCTCTATAGTCTTTCCTCTTGTTTGATGCTAGGCACTATTGTCTAGTATCGTGTCTGGCATGTTTGAGTCATATAGCTGTTTTGACTAGTACTCAGAGTATAGCTGTTAAAGGTGCCAAATATGTTGGTGTGGTGTTATGTCATGTCACGCCATCTTCCTTTTTATGGAACGGTATAGCCTTATCTTCTCTTGAGTTGTTAAGAGGTGAAGTACCATGTTGATTTTCTTCTTGGCTTTCAAACCAATCCCGTCTCCGTGTCATTTGGTTTGTTTCCTTGCAAGAGATCGAATGGAGTATCTACAGAATTGCTATCCGATGTCATGTTCTCCTTTGAAGTGTTCTTTCTTTCTTCACAAAGAGAAGTAGGGATTTGTTATTGCCTTTGATAGTAAAGGTCTTGCCAGTTGTTTCATTTTGTAACCAGGTGCTTTTCTTGTGGCTTTATCGCCATTGAGGGTTTTTCTGCTGTTTCTTTTCGGTGAGTTTCTACTCTGGCCATTTGGAGATCAACATTTTCACGACAATTACTTTAATAAAAAAAATTTGTTTCGGTCATTATGAGACTGTGGATCTTGATATTTTCTTTTGTGAAGTTCTTGGTTGGTTGCTTACTAAGTGGAGTTTGTGAGGTTCTTGGTTGGATGCTTACTAAGTGTAGTACAGAAAGATTTTGGACAATGATGGTTTTATATAAGGTTCTTATAAGATTTATCATCCGGCGCAAGTTTGAAGTTTTCTCCATTTGATCATTTATAGAGTTTTATACAAATAAGTATTACTTGGTTCTAGAGATTAACTTTTGGCTTTGCCTTCGTGGGCATGTCTTGACCTTTGGAGATGGAAGAGGTCACACCTAAATTAATTCTTTTATGCAGTGTTATGATGGTTTTATGATTGACTTTAGAGGCTACAGTGTTAAATTGTAAGTTTACCCAGCGATCTGTGTGATGTATCTAGTGGTGATATGAGTTTGTAAATTAGTTTATCGTGGGGGTTTTTAACAAACTTGGATAAGAATGATTGGAGAGCTTGAGTGTGTAACGAGGGAAGTGATTAGTGTTATTTGCTATTGATATATACTAATTTATTTGGTCATTTGTAAAGATTTCATGGTGTATTGGTAAGCCTGGAATTCGGGGACGAATTCCTTTTAGGGGGGAAGAATGTAATACTAAAGAAAAAAAAGAGAAGTGGGCTGAGCTAGGCCGGCCAGCCCAGCCCACCTCACCTCCCTAAAGGGGGAGCACGGCATGGGCAAGGGGATCGGTTCCCCCAGTTGCCTCTCGTGCCTCTGCCTCCCTCCCGTTCTCTTCCCCAAGCTCGCCTCCTCTGCTGCTGCTCGCTGCCCCCAGGCGCTCGTCGCCGGTCGCCGTCGGGGCGCCGCCAGCCGTTGGCCGCCGCATGCTACCGCGCCGTTGTCTCCCTCTCCCTCTGTGCTACCTGTCCTGGCCGAAGGGAGGCAAGGGATGGGGGCGGGTTGAGGAGAGGAGGGAGGAGAGGGGAGAGGTCGGCTGTGTGGAAGAAGTGGAAGAAGGGAGGGGCGACCGGGCTAGCATGGAGGGGCTAGGGTTTTCTTCGTGCCAAGGTTGAGGGGTAACGATTTCCTAACCCTACTACTACAATTTCTTTTGTTTTTGGGTCGATTAGGCCCCGATCTATGAGAGCTAGCCATGGTTCGGGTAGTTTGTTACATGTATTCTTGGGGTGAGCTAATGCAGCGAGCTTCCGGTTGTTTTTGAGTCTTATCCATCGGGATTTAGAGCTTGGTCATAGAACCAAGAACATGGACAATGTTCTTAGCTTTCTGACGAGTCTAAGAACGCATGAATCAGATGAACGGTTTAGGAGAGATGGTTGTTTTTGTGCTACTGTCTAGAGCAAGTCGTGACGACGAGATTTCTACTATGTTAATGGATTATAAGATGGGCTTGGTTAATGAATAATTTACTTAAAAACAGGGTAAGATTGTTTTATTGGGCCTTCTAGACCCAGAGAGCTAATGCGCTAGCTAGGAAACGATTAGAGTATTATGTTTGCCTTAGGCTTGATTATGTTACTTGCATGTATGAATGACATGCCTTTATATGTAGGACCTGCTTTGGGGTCGGCCTCGTCGTTGTGTCCTTCTGCCACGTTTTGGTAAAAGAGGCAAGGACATGATGCATTGCTTATGGTAAAATGTGTGACTGATGATATGGACGTCGGTTTATGGCATCGTGCATTCTTTATATGTTGCTCTATACTCTTGACGTGATGCTGATGCATTGGTGAATGATGATGATGGACTGATGATGGTAAAGACAATTATCTGTTTTATGATTCATGCATATCATGGAAGCATGCATACGAGCCAGGGCGGTGAGAAAGTCACATAGCTAGTCCGGAGTGCCATGCGCCAGGTCGGAGAGAGCCGTATGGCTAATTCGGTGTGCCATGTGCCAGGACGGTGGGAAAGCTATGTCGACGGGTGTACACTCTGATACAGGCGCGCCACATGGAGATGCGCTAGCTAGGAAACGATTAGAGTATTATGTTTGCCTTAGGCTTGATTATGTTACTTGCATGTATGAATGACATGCCTTTATATGTAGGACCTGCTTTGGGGTCGGCCTCGTCGTTGTGTCCTTCTGCCACGTTTTGGTAAAAGAGGCAAGTACATGATGCATTGCTTATGGTAATATGTGTGACTGATGATATGGACGTCGGTTTATGGCATCGTGCATTCTTTATATGTTGCTCTATACTCTTGACGTGATGCTAATGCATTGGTGAATGATGATGATGGATTGATGATGGTAAAGACAATTATCTGTTTTATGATTCATGCATATCATGGAAGCATGGATACGAGCCAGGGCGGTGAGAAAGTCACATAGCTAGTTCGGAGTGCCATGCGCCAGGTCGGAGAGAGCGTATGGCTAATCCGGTGTGCCATGTGCCAGATCGGTGAGAAAGGCTAATCCGGCGTGCTCTTGATAAGTCCTACAAAGGTAGGCATCCCGCCACGGGATGGCGGAAAAATGAGTGTGACATCGACGAGTGTACACTGATACAGGCGCGCCACATGGAGATGTGCATTGCATTGCATGGCACTGCATCGCATTGATGAGCATATGGATAATGAGATGAGTGGATGATTGATTAATGAGAGGGATGGCTAATGATGTTACATGCTTTATTTAGGTTATGTCTTTGTTATTTTGTACTTGCTGAGTTTCAACTCACGCTTGTGCTTTTATGTTTTAGGTGATCGCCTGGGCATGATGCATGGGAATGGGAATAGTTCACTTCTCTACTCACACCCCAGAAGATATAAATAAATGTTAGTGGTCTGATAACCTAATCAACTGATTGTAGCATGAACTTAACCTATCGATCTAGTTGTATGTGTTATATTTTAGCTTGGTTCGTGTATCTAGTATGTGGATGCGAAAAGCCTAGGCCGAGAATCCATGTTTCATCTGGTACCATGGATCTTTTGAGTGCCAAGTGGTGGCATTTGTTCTATATATAACGTGATATAATGTGCATGTCATGTAATTATTGTGCTTGGATGTCCGACTTCTAAATGCTATGCTACTGAAATTTCTAATGAATGTTACACTTAGTAGTGTCCTGGGTATTGTTTATGACCGGGGTGTTACAGTTGGTATCAGAGCCATGCTGTAGGTCCGTTATGGGTGAAGTAATGAATTGGAATTAATATGGAACAATAAACTCCCACTTTGTGGTTTAACTAATTAATCAAGACCTGACACACTGGTGCACAATAGGATGGGTATGGGTTTGCATGGCATTTTTGTTTGTATGGTTGATCGTATTGTTAATTAAGGTTCTATTGGTAATAAATATGGAATATGTATGTATATATGATTTTTATAATCAGTATGTTGTTGTTGTGTTTGATTAAAGGGCTTGATTACGCCATGGTTCTAGTGTTATGGTGTCAACTATGCTAACACTTTGCCATGAACTTTCAAGTCAAACAAGATTGGGTTCAGAGTTTTCTTTATTGGACATCCATATCGATGCTTTTAGTAGTCTACTCTAGACGAGCTATATTCAATCCTTTGGTGATGTCTTATGTGTTCCAAGGATCTGTTGGCCATGGACTTTTAGCCATTGGCTTTAGATCTCTTGTGGCAGCTTTTAAAGATCTTTCTCGAAGTAGCAGTGATGCTAATCCTTGGATATGCCTGCAGACCGAAAAGAATGCATGTGCCCTGCCCTTATGCTTATTAGTGTGAAGTGCCTTTTTGCCCTTGTACACCCTACTTTGTTTTATGGATTCTAGCAGGACATGAGACTCATTCAATTGAGTCTATTGACACAATTTTGTGATAGGGGGTTAAAAAAAAAAGGTATGTGTCTCATGAGGTTAAGTTGGCAAGGGATGCAGTGTCTACGAGGATTGTCTGTGCATTAGCATTACTGAATACCATTTGCAAATCTGTGGTGACTGATTTAAGTCCATTGGACCAATGCTTCTTGCTGTTGTGGGATTTGTATGTGGCTTATAGATGTTGGAGTTTGTTGTTCTCTTATGGTAATAGAGATGATCTACCTATATTGTATTTACAATTAGTTTGATGCTATGTTCTATCTAGGAGCATTAGTGTGGCATGGTTCTTCTGTGGTGTTGTTAAGTTGTTCCTGGCTTTTGCAAGAGACTTTTGGAGTCCTTCAATAGTGTGGTGAGGGTTTTCTTTGGTAGACACTCATGCATGTGTTTATCCTACAAGAAAACTGGTCCATTAATAGAGATGATTCAGTATTCATTGGTCTGTTGACCTTTTGATTAGATTGGATCTTATAGTTTCTAAATATTGTTCCCTAAACTATAATAGTGCCCTTTATGGAGGATGCTTAAGGATTTAAAAGAAATATATGTTTTATTTCCATCCTTGTTAAAATATCTATCTCTTTACAACCCAACTTTGCTCTGCCTAGTTTTATTAAGACTTGTTGCTTGATCGTCAAGACTATCGCTACCATTTTGAGTTAAGAGGGATATTGGGAATATGCCTCAGATCATGTGAAGAGGACCGTGGATGCTGCACGCATGCTAAATGCTTGTGCATGAGCATGCTAAGTGACGGTTATAAGCTTTGTAATGTCGGTTTTAATAGAGCCTTCTAGACCAAAAAGTTTTAGGATTTGTAAAACGTCCATGGTAGGATGTGGAGTGGGAGCCTTAGTGTCATTTAGATCAAATGATGGTATTATTGTTGGGTCCTCTTGAGTATACCTTTGGTTTTGTTAGGTCGGTTGGAATCGAGTATAATCCAATCTTGTTGGAATTCGCTTTCACAGTTTGTTTTCTAGTAGTTGCTAGACACTCTTGTCTGGTAATATTGGTTATGTTGAGTCATGCCACTGTTTTGCTAGCTAATTAGTGCTCCAACCCATTCGGGGAAAGATTGGTGAGTTTGTTGTTGGCTCTTGTCGTGTTGGACTGTTGTTGGGGATATGAAATTGTTTTCCTTAGTATTTGATGATCTCTAGTCTTGTTCTTCTTGAGAGCTAGTTGGTCGGTAAGCACAAGGTTGGCTATCGCCCTAATTTTATTCGTGACTTTAAAGTCAACCATCAATTTTTATATCCTTTGATATGTTTGACGACCTAACGGGAACCAAGGGAGTAGTACCACAATCGGGTAGAAGATATTTGGGATCATGGTGGTGTATGTGAAATGTTTCTATTTTATCATCGAGTGAAAAGAAATACTTGTTATTGTATTGATAGTGCTAGTTCACTGATTGTTTTATATTGGTGCCTTGGTTCTTCGAACTTCCTCTTTTCTAGCAAAGATTGTGTTGAGTTTCTTTGATATATTTTTGCATTGGCTATATGGGGGTCGACCTCGAACTTTTGTTCATGCCCATGTATCCTCTCTGCGATCTTCAATTATGTGTATAAATTTAATCCTTGTATTGGGTGTGTAGTGTGAGTAACTAATGGTCTGATCAGCCATGATAGTTACCTGTACTACTCATTTCAGATACGTTGGGTTTATGGTCGAGTTTTTATTGCGAAGAGTATAGGATGTGTGTGAATAGCGATTATTAACAATTAGCAATCCTTTGGATGCTAACTTTTGGTATGATTTCGCTTGAGTTTTAAATTTGATCCTTTGCAGGGTTCAACATTTGTGCTAAGCGCTACTGGTTCTTTCGGGAATGGTTTCCTAGCCCCGTTTGTAGGGGCATGCCATCTCGTCTTTGTGATGGAAGTGATGACACATTTAACATTTTTTTTACAATATGATAAGTCATTGAATTATACTATTACGATATTATTGTATTGTATTGTTAGATGTGTGTTAAGAAGCATGACTTTTTGAATAGGTCTATTTTGGTGCCCATGAGGGGTAACCTCTGACTATGAATTGGAGAGGGGAAAGGCTAGTTTGTTCCTATTAGGAGTGAATTTAGGTTTTGATCTTTCAGGGTTGAATGATAAACTAAATAGAAATGAATGATAAATTAAAGTTCAATGTTGTGCCCTAATATTGCTCCATTTATAGGTGAAGTGGCGTGGGAACTTGAGTCTTCCCTACCAAAGTATAATTGTAATAGATTATTTTTAGTGTGCGGTAAATTTTATCTTCGAGGTTTATCTTTGTTATTCGTATCATGTGGAAACCATAGAATTTGAGGCAAGAAAGTAAGCTTTGAAGGGTTTGTTTTGAGTGAAGTCTATTAAACTAACCCTTTTAATAGCATCCTTTATTATACGTGGAGGCTAGAGTTTTACTCCTTCCCCTATAGCAAACGATGACCTTGCTATTGAGTTTTATCCCACTTCCGATCTTACTAAGTCTATCAAATTTAACTGGTCGGAACAAATCTATGTTCAATTCTGGTGAACTCGTCTCCATAGTCTTTCCTCTTGTTTGATGCTAGGCGCTATTGTCTAGTATCGTGTTTGGCATGTTTGAGTCATATAGCTGTTTTGACTAGTACTCAGAGTATGGCTGTTAAAGGTGACAAATGTGTTGGTGTGGTGTTATGTCATGTCAGCCATCTTCCTTTTTATGGAATGGTATAGCCTTATCTTCTCTTGAGTTGTTAAGCAAGAGGTGAAGTACCATGTCGATTTTCTTCTTGGCTTTCAAGCCAATCCCGTCTCCATGTCATTTGGTTTGTTTCCTTGCAAGAGATCGAATGGAGTTAATTGCTATCCGATGTCTTGTTCTCATTTGAAGTGTTTCTTCACAAAGAGAAGTAGGGATTTGTTATTGCCTTTGATTGTAAAGGTCTTACCAGTTGTTTCATTTTGTAACCGGGTCCTTTTCTTGTGGCTTTATCACCATTGAGGGTTTTGCTGCTGTTTCTCTTCGGTGAGTTTCTAGTCTGGCCATTTGGGGATCAAACATTCTCACGACGATTACTTTAATAAAAATTCGTTTCGGTCATTATGAGATTGTGGATCTTGATATTTTCTTTTGTGAAGTTTGTCGGTGTAATAAATACTGAGGTGCAAAGAGTCCTAAGAAGATCGAGCGGGCCCCACGCGTCAGGCGGGCGAGCAAGGCCCCAGCGCGTGGGCGAGCCCCTCAGGGCGCCGGGCGAGGGCCCCACACGTCAGGCGGGCGTTCAGACCCCAGCGTGTGGGCGAGCCCCGCGGCGTATCGAGCGGGCCC